>OY744516.1:91009815-91212315 GCA_963556195.1 Sepiola atlantica
TTTAAACTTTTGGATGCCTTACAAGCTCTGAATCTCGGGTAGTTTGGCCATGTGCAGCGCGCCACCTCCTGCATCAACTCAATGACACGCATGGATACCCCAGGCACAAGGGTGCGTGAAAAACTAAATAAAAACCTGGCTTGAGTGCGTACAAAGTGACTTGACTGCAATATGACTGGTATCAACACTATTGATTGGACCGCATAGAGAACAGGCGTGAGATGTTGCCTGGTGTTGCCCACCCCGGAGTCCGGGGCACTTGCAGTACCGTAAATACCAAAACCGAATGATGATGTACAGAGAACCGGATGTTCACTCTGCAACGTCCAAATAAAATGTTTTAAAATGCTACGCATGCAGGTGACTTCATGCGGCATTTCTGGTAACATCAATAAATACGAGACTGTTTATATTTTAACCCAATCAAAAGTGTCTCCACTTAAATACAAAGTTGTGTTACGAGAGCCTATAAAGTTTCGCCAAGATTATAAAAAGCTGTATAATTCAGAAATTAAATCCGTACGATTTCCACGATGCTTGACTTCAAACACTCGCTTAGCACAACACCCTCTTTCACCTCCACATCTCACCAACCCCGGTAACTCTCTTCAAAGAAGACTTAAGTACCTTTTTTCTCTTCCCCTTTAATCACACCTTATGTTGAACTCTTTTTACAGCAACTACTATTAAGTGTTTCACATTTACATGCCACTGTCACACATACGTCCCTATATAGGCAGGCACACTTACGTCTTGCTATAGACAGCTGCACCTACATATCACATTCACTACACCAAAAAATAATCAAACTTTTATTATTGCAAGTAATTTACCCCCAGACATGTTTCTTTCTTTGAAGTTTATATGTGAATTATATATATATATATATATATATATATATATATATATATATATATATATATATATATATATATATATATATATATATATATATATGTGTGTGTGTGTGTCTGGATATGTTGAAAGAAAATAAAAGTGTTTGATCGTAAGAATGCAAGATCTAAAATACAAATCATTTTAAATAAATGATTTGTATTTTAGATCTTGCATTCTTACGATCAAACACTTTTATTTACACCTTCTAGAGATGTACCATGGTTTCATTGATACAGGTAGACCTTGACTGTTTAGTAAAAGTCTTTACAACCTATTTCAAATCATCAACGACTCATGGAATGAAGACAGTTAAAAAAATAGAAAGCAAAGGTCTACCTGTGTCAATGAAACAATGGTACATCTCTGGAATATGTAATGTATAGTTTTTAAATAGTGTGTGCGTGCATGCGTGCATAATTGAGCTCTAAGGTCCTGAACAAAATAGCCGATTAACATAAAAAGATTTTTTTCATTTATTTTTCGTATTGCTCCCTGGAGTTAGGGTTAGTGGTAGGGTTATTTTTATGACTTTTAAAATTGACATTTTTCTAATTATTGTTTATATCTGCTTTTCATATTCCTTTGTTTCTTTGCTATATAAATAGCATTGAGGCTATACACCAAAAACACACCCTTCAAGTAATCAAAATAAATTTTTTTAAATAGCTAGATTTTAGAGTCGGTGTGAATGTTGTGGTCTACCTTAGTAGCCATATATATATATATATATATATATATATATATATACTATTCATTCATTGTGCAACGAATAATGTTCTTAACTAATAATAAGTTCTAAGTGAGTCTTCTGGAGGTTTAAGGTTCAATCCTCACTACAAGTAATACTAACTTGTAGCAATAAAAATTATTTAGACTTCTACCCAGTCATGGCTGACAGAACGAGAACAATCTACCCCTATGGATTAAATAATGGGTTTAGTTCGAAATTCCGTATAGGTTCCAGAGTTCAACAAGACTCGCATGAAAAAGGTCCGGGGTTACATTGGCTGAAATGTGAGAATAACATTCAAGATGAGAATAGTTGTCCAAATAATACAAATCCTTCATTCTTGTCGATATTTTATTTTTAGTGCTGCATGTGTGTATTGGTTTAAAACCAAAATGAAGAAATCGGTTAACCAGAGAAGTTCAAGATTAAAACAAAAATATACTGCTTCACATTTTTCGTGGTTAAGTCAAGCATTATTAAAACTTTAGGTCCCGTTTTTTAGTTGAATTTAATTTCAGTTTTTGTTTTTTGTTTTTTTTTAATCTGAGGTTATTGGTCCAATTAGGGACCGTTTAAATATAAGGTGATCCCCAACCCCAAGCACCCATGGACTCATTAATAAAAGTGACAATCCTTTCTGCAATCCAACCACATTTGATACAAGTAAATTTCAGTTGGTGTCTGGCATGTCCACCAAATGTCTGTCATGAATGTCCGACAGTCTTTATTGTATAGTGTTTCAAATTATATGCACACCTGGATACGACGTTTAAAATTGTCAATAACTTCAGCACTGTCCTGATTTTGTAGCGTAGGGTGCTCCTCTCCCCTAAAAAATGCCACCAATGAAATCGTTAATAAAATCCACAATTATTTCTCCAATACAACTATATTTGGTACAAATAAACTTAAGTCTATGTTTGACTTGTCCACTAAATTGCAGTCATCAATGGCAAGCAGTCTTTGTTTTATTGTCGTTCAATGATATGGGAAGTCACTTGATCGTCTCAGCAGTAGGTGTGATCCTGAATGGGCTTCATGCTCATCGGACCGTAACCCACCTCTCTGAGTTTTATCGGTACAGCCAATCTATATAATAAAGTAAAGCAGGTTTATTTCTCAAATTTTGTCATTGATAACTTTGAATCTAACTAACCAACTTTAATTTTTTTAATTTTTTTTATTGTTGCATGTTCTTAACAAGACAAAATGTACTTCAATTTAATATACAGGGTGGTGCAAAAGTCACGCATTAGTTTGAATCAGTAACAACTGATTCAAACTAATGCGTGACTTTTGTGGGATTGTTTGGTGAGCGCTTAATTAACAGATTTTCTGATTTTAACTGGCCTTCACGTTCATCGGATTTAATAGCCTACTGCAACAAAATTACCAAGTAAATGTATTATTTATCAGAAAACCCACCTAAACAAACCAATGCGTGACTTTTGCGCCACCCTGTACTATAGAATTGATACTTAGGGCTCAACTGTACAACCAGTTGAGCAGCAAGATAAGTAAAGACTCAAGTAACCAAAAAAACAGTTTATATAGAAGCCGGACTGCTCCACTATGCCAAGTTGAGCAAGTCCATTATATGAATTCTGATTGGCTGCCAGTCTAAGAGTGAATAATTCTATATACAAATACTGCTTCATTCAAGCTATATTTGCCTATAGGACATTGGAACCGGTAAGTGTTAATTTGATTCTATATATACTTTATCATGTTCGGAATATTTATCGGAGGAAGCTGTTTGCTCTCAGCAGAAAATATAATCACTAATAGTAAATCATTTATTACTAACTAGCTGGCTTTGCCAAGTTTGCTATGTAAAACACTTGAAACATAAATTTAAATAATAATAAATTAAAATAAACATTTCATTCATAATTTGTTGTAAACATAAAACAACAACTTTCACATTTATTCATATAGATAGATAAACATTAACATTTTGTTAATTTCGATACAAATTTATTTATCTTTTAAAAATCACCATAAATAAAGGGAAAAAAATTAGCAAAATCAATTTGCCTGAGCGATGGTGTGGGGCGGTTTGTTTTTAACTAAGAAATAGATCGCAACTTGTTGAAAATCATGCCAGTCCCCCTAAAGTAACAAGGAGAGGAAACCAAATGCTAAACTTTTGTCCACGAAATAAAACAATATGCTTAGATAGAACTATTCATTATATTAAAATCAAAACAATAATTGAATTAAATAAAACAATAACAACTAATAGTTAATTAATAAAATGTCCTTTTTCAAATTAGTTAATCTTGCGACTAAGCAGTATACAAAAGGTGGTGCGTCTATTGTGTAAAGTTGAATAAACTGTTACTTAACAGTCGGGGATACGTCCTCGACGATCAGTCCGACAGAGGGTGAACCGTTGTGGCATCTTCTGGTCCTGCTCTGTCGGACTGAGGTATGGTTCAGTTTCAGGATGTCCACCCTCCCAGGCTTTGCCTTCTCTTTAAGGAGTTAGTTTATTGCTAATTGCCTGAGGCGCCCCTACCAGGGAATGCCCACAGGGCTGCTCAGGCATATTTTTGTAGGTCAGGGTGCGCTAATCCATACCTGACCTTGTGTCTAACCTCCTAGGTGGTAAGTAAAGTAGAATTAACTTGAAATAGGAAGTTTTGACTTTACTGTTAGTGCAAGAAATGGGACCAACTTTCGCGTTTATTCATTTACATAAATAGCAGTTAAATAATATATTTTTATCTATATAGAAACAGATGACAACAATTAGGAAATCTTTGGAAGTTTTGAAATTTTGCTGTCGCATCAGGTGATGTCACACATATTTCGTACCCGGTGTCTAAAAAATACAGCTCATATCTGCTCTGTAAGCTTGCGTCTATTTTGATTTCACGGTAAGCGATTAATATTTTTACTTTTATTTAATATTTACATTCAGTTTAATTTCATAAACATCATATTTATTTTTCTATATTGTAAGCTAAGCTTATGTTTTAAATTTTTAAAATTATTTACGCCGTATGGTAGGAAATAATTTACCTTCATTATTTCTTTATTTGCTTTTTCTTTGTTCTTTTGCTCTTACTTGATCTTTGCTGAATGATATTAATGATGCATAATAATATTAACTAGCGGGCTCTGTGGAAATTCCACAGTTGATTCCTTCATCTGTTGTATATCGCTGCCATGCTTAAAAATAAATCCTTTCTATGGACGTCTGCCGCGAATGCAGACCCCTACGATATTATTATACCATTTTTGTTTAAACTGAAAGATACTTATCTAAGTACTCTGATTAACATAGTTGCAGAATATATCTGGTTTTTGGGGGTCTCTATCTTCAAAATTCTTGTAAGAATTTGTCATACATTTCCATTCTATGGAAGTTTGGCACGAACGCAGACGCTACAATATTATTTTACATTCTTGACATAATTTTGAACAACAAGGACACCAAGGAGCAAATCATGAAAGCGACTAGGGAAAATAATTCAATATGGTTTTTATTAATATTATTTAAAAATGCTAGGAGCTGCTTTTGTTAATCAAGGTAACAATAAAAAAAACATAAAAAGATTAATAAAATAACAAATCAATTTGAGCAATATAAAAAGTGGGTCTCTACATAAGAGTCAATTCTTTAAAAAATTACAATCATTTAAAATGCTAAAAGGTTTGTACCCTACACCTCGACTAGTTGACATCACTAATTTGACCGTTCCTGAGTTTGGTTGGTCACCTGGCACTGCTCGGGAAAAGTTGCTGTACTGATGAAGGCCAAAGATGTCGAAGGGGCCTTGTCTGGCAATCACTGCTCTCCCACTTTGTGATTAAAAGATCAGAGGGAAACTGTCCGCCGCTGGTCAGCAACTTGGTACCACTGAGGGGCAAAGGGTCATTTCAAAGCAGAACAATGAAAGGAAAGTAATTAACAAATCCGTTGGTTGGTTTTTGTATAAGAATAATTATTTGGGTAGAAAAGTCGTTCAGTTACAAGCTGTGTACTTTCACACTTCTATCTTCTACTTCTGTGTTTTGGACTGGCAAATCTTAAAAAATTCTGGGCGATTTTGGTTGGGCGATATCAACCCTAAGTCCGAGGTCCATCTTCCAACAACGTGGATTCGGTGTGCGAGCAAAAGTGAGTCTCTGAATCTCAATTTGCGCTGGCTTATATTGAAATTCAGATGTTTTGAGACTCGGCATGACTACACCCATCTCCCAATAGAATTAATTCAGTAATAAAAAAATATATTCTCATTATTATTTCTTGTCATATTGGTAATTTCCACTCTCGGGGATCTGCGCTCTCAGTTCTGAGTGGTCAACGGATTCTACCTCGCAGTATTCTTTCCTTCTTCATCTGTTTCTATTTCCCACTGAGGTAACAGATTCCTCCTCCCTCGAAACTTATTCATAAAAAAAAATTATTTCCATTAATTACATTAACAATAAAGATGGGGAAGTGTCATTCAGTAGACACTCCACCTCCCCATCGCCCCACACAGCCACACCAGGCCCGGCGATGTATGGGATCCTAGTAAGAACAATTGTCATTTCTTGCAAAGATTTGATTTCATGGACGCATGTTATCTCGACATTTCAATGGCAAGAATGTAAATAGCTTTACCCTGTTCATGACACAGTAAACATCTGGCGGGTCATTCATTTTTTACCCTGGCCTCTCCATACCTCAAATCTCGAGGCAAAGAAAACAGTCTTTCCTTCTGTTATCAATTTTAATTGATCTTTTCACGTGCCAAAACACTTTTTAAATTCCTTTTTCGTTTTCATAACTTAAAACAAGCCCATTCTCATTTTAATCTTTTTCAACCCGACAATATTGTCAGAATCGTCATTATCTTGGCAGAAAAGAACCTATTGCCTCTGCAACATACAAAAGCCAGGTGGCCCATGATGAATGTCATCGCTTCATTTGGGGATTTCTTATCTCCCAAAATATCAAGAAAAGAAAACAACTCTTTCTTTCTCTTATCAACTTCGTTTTTCTTTGGTGCAAAATAAGCTGAAAGATTTCTTAGGAAAACCCAGGGTCTCGTTTCGAATCAACCCTTTTCTGTTCAATAATATTTTATTTATTTATTTTTTTTAGTTCCTTACATCAAGTGGCTTCATGCCTTGTCTGGAACGGTTTGCATAAAAAAATCAAATTCTACCCTTCCACCCATCGTTACCAATCTTTGTATGAGGTTCATCTGACAATCTCATTAACGCTTTTGGACTTGATAAGTGCTGACTCATTAGTATATATAAAAAAAAGTAAGTTGTTTTGCAATAACATATCCAGACTTACTATGCGTCAATTAGTAAATTACCTCTCTTTATTGCTATTGTGACCAGAGGCATGTAAAGGTGATGCCTAGGGCCAACTCCTTGATTGTATACCCCAAAGTATAAGTCCTAGTACTGATATATATTATAAGAAAGAGAGATAGTTTGAATATGATTGCACGCTTCCCCAATTTGGATAGCCGGGACCACTGCCCTGTCGTGCCCCACCTTCTGCACACTGTTGGTAACAAATTCTTCTCGACTGAGGCAATCTTAATTTTTGTCCCAATCCAAAGTGCCCCATTTGGTGTAGCTGGATTTTCTCATTAAAAATCGACCTTGTTTCTAACTTTTCCCTCGTAGAGAGATAAGTAGATCGAGATTTGATTCCTTCTGAGGACAATTTGACAAGTGTCTGTTAAAGAAGTTTGAGAAAATCGGTTGCCCCCCCCCCCCCTCAATTTGACGATGAATTTCAAATTGATTCTTTTCTGTTTGTTGTATCACCTACAGTTGTGTGACAAAGCATTGCAGCCAGTGGTGTGTAGCGGTCTGGTGATACCCCGAGGCCAACTCCTTGATTGTATACCCTGAAGACTCTAGTATAAGTCTAGTACTGAGAAATATGATGAGAAAGGTAGATAGTTTGAATATGATTGGATGCCCCTCACTAATTTGGAGCCCCACCCCCCCATCTGCATGCCATTGATGTGAAAATAATTTTGAAGAGTTTAAGCAATCGAATAGAAAGCAATGTTTGGCTTAGTAAAAGTTTAAAGTATTCCGGTTCTTTTGTGTTCCTAAACTAAATAAAACCATTAATTTTCTCAAGCACTACTGTCGTATCAAATAACCGGAACCTCTTTTCCTCTTAATTAACTGCCAGCCCGCACCCCCCCCCCCTCCATTTTGAAAATGTTGCTAAAGTACATATTAGTGAGTGTAAGTGTACTTTTAGTTTGGTCGCCAAATGGAAGTTTTTACCGATTTTAAGTTTTGGTAAATTTCAAGACTTCTTTTTTTTTTTAACGTAAAAAGTAAAAATGAGTTTTTGCATGGTAAAAAAGACAGCAAAATAGTAACTTAAAAACAAAAAAGTATTTTTATAGAATCACTCCAGTTTCCAAACCGTTTTTTTTCCCCCTACATATTTTTGGTAGTTATGGTTAGGTTATTGAAAACGGGAGGAGAGGGAAAGTGAGTGATTCTATAAAATTACCAACTATTTCTTGGTTTGTGGGTGGAGTTTTAAAAAAATCAATTTTAATTGTTCTAATTAGCTGTAATTTGTAATTCAATCGGTCATTTTATAGAAAATGAAAGGGTATTTTTATAGAATCACTCCCAGCTACAAACACGGTTTGGAGCCTGGTTTGAAGACGGGAGTGATTCTATAAAAGTATGTGTTTTGGGTTTAGGATTATTTACGACTGTTTTCAATGCCAAAATCGTTCTCAGGTCACTCGAAAATAAACATAACCCCCCCCCCCCCAAAAAAAAATAAACAGGTACATAAGTTCAAAGAGATAAACCGTTTCTTCATAGGCGATAATATTTTTTTTTTTTAAATTACGAAAGTTTTGGAGTTAACATCCAATTTAGTATTACGTAGTAATAAGGGGAAAAAGACGTTTTAATACTTTTTTCGTCTTGAGCGATACAAAAAAAAAAACAACATAGCAGCATCCCATAAGACTCCATTTTGTAAAAATCATGCTATTGTAGCATATTTACACATTTAGCATGTGTTGTACTAAATAGATTTTAAGTCAAAATGGTTCCTCATTAAATATTAAAATAAAAAGATGAAACCATTTTTATTGCCTATACACAATTTTTTGGGCATTATGTTTACCCCTTCGAACTCATCAATACCCCCAAAACACCTGATTGGAGACAGGAGTGATTCTGTAAAATTACCCCACACCTAATTTTGATTTTTGTGAATTGGGGTTCATTTACCTGCATAAATTTAACGTAGAATGATCACCCACTATCTGACCGACAAAAGCGTTAATAGTCATCCACTTTCGGACTAGATCAGATATTGTAGGAGAATACAGTTTAGGAGTTTAGGCCGACGCTTGACAGCACTGCTACTCCGGTATATTTATATTTGTGTTCACAATACAAGCATGTACTAATGAGAGCAAAATTACAAATCGAAAATAATATATGATTCAATAACACATTTATTGTATGCAGAACGGACAATGAAATAGTGTTCATTAAAACGCATACAAAGTGAGTGTAGGTGGAATCATGTATGTGTGTACGTAGAGAACAAAGTATTCATAGTGAAAGGCCTATAGTAAAAAGTCTGAGTATTGTGTACGTATGCGTGTGAGTGGAGAAAAGTTCTTACATACCAAGATAGTTTCCTTGTATGTGTGTGTGTGAGAGCACATGGTGATAGCAGTGTCCTTGTGTGTGTAGGCATATGGTGTGTTTATATCAGCCAGCAGACCGAGGATGTCTGTGGCTGATGTGTCATCAGTTGAGATCAGGAGAGAAAGAGAATTAATTTTGCCTATGCAGCGTTTTTTTATATCCCCCCCCCCCCCAATCGTAACGCTGTCTGGCGTTTCCAAAGGACAGATAACTCGGGACTGAAAACACCTTCTGGTGTGAGGCTATGTAATTGTTTGAAACAGGAATCTTTTCGGCACCCATGAGAAGAATGTTAAAAATGCTATTGCAATAGGCACCCACTTTATCAACAGCGACAATACCATCATGGAAAAGGGTGAATATCAGCACATAACAGACCGTTTCTTTTTTTGGTACTGTGATTTGCTACTCTCCACAAGATACATCTGGTTAGTCTTAAGTCTACTGGGGGAAAAAAGGAGTATTCTCTGCTCCCCACGACAACTCAAATTACGCCCCCTCCAATATACAGCAGCTGTAAAAATATACAGCTTATAATAAACTTTATTTTTTTTAATGAAAGTCGCTCCAGACAAGGCATGAAGCCACTTGATGTAAGGAGCTGTCGGGGAATCCCGGTTACATGTTCATAATACAAGCAATGTCACATGCAAGGCAAAATAATAATTCACAGGCAATAGGTTGTTTAAATAAAGCGTTTATTGAACGCGTGTAACAACAATGAAACAGTACATTTATATGTATACAGTGTATGTGGAATAATGAATGCTGTGTGTATAAATGTATGTATGTATAATGTGTGTGGAGTTGAAATAGTTCATATGATTGAAATGCACATGAGAAAATATGTTCAATAACGAAATTGTGTACATGAAAATAAAATGGATTGGAGAAGAAATTGTCCTTGTAGGAATATGAATGCGTGTGTAAAGAAAAAAATCTCTTACCGAGAAAAACGTGTTTATGAATTTGAACACGTGTGATTTTGTGCGTCAGACAAGGAGACAAGCAGCACCTCCGATGACTACTATGGTCGGAACTGAAAAAGACGCCTGTCTGACGTTGTGCACCGGTTTATATAATTAAGGACAGATAACTCTGTGATCGTCCTCCAGCGCCACCTGACGGTGAAAAGTGACGCCTACTGGCAAACCGGTGCAATTATGTTTGAGAGGGGGAGATAACTGCTACAGAGCTAAAAATAAAAATACTACTTCAAGGTCAAAAACTAGTCAACAAAGTGTTAGATGATAGATTCCGACTCAGAAAACAGCAATTCTTCACCCTTTGTCAGAAACATCGCTCATGGAATGTAAGGACTAAAGGAAAAAATAAGGGAAACGAGAGTTACGAGGCTGCTGAAAGTAAAACCAAGGTCTACTTTTTACTCTACTTTGTATTTATATACTAGCTGGCTTTGCCGGCTCGCCCTCGTTTCGCGAAATTTGTTATTTAAAATATTTAAAACATTAATTTAAAATAAACATTTCATTCGTAACTTTGTAAACACAAAATAAAATCTTTCTCATTTGTTCATATAGATAAACATTAATATTTTGGGAATTCCGAAATAAATTTATTTATCTTATAATCAATCTTGCTTTTTACTTGCAAATTACTAAATAGATCACAACTTGTTGAGAATCAAGTCGGGCCCTTTAAAGAAAGAAACATTTGAAACACAAATGCTAAACATTTGTCCTGGAAATAAAACAATATTGTGAAACGGAACTATTTGTTATATTAAAATCAAAACAATCATTGAATTTAAAAAAAAAACAATAACAAAAAATAGTTAATGAAAAAAATGTATTTTTCAAAACCAATGTACAAAGGCGTCTATTGTGTAAAGTTGAAGTAACTTGAAAAAGGGCGTTTTGACTTTAACATTAGTGCGAGAATTGAGCCCAACTTGTGTGTTTATTCATTTAGACTACTATGATTTTATAGACCTTGGGTAGGAGACCCTACAGGGTCACTACCACACCACCCCATACCCCACCCCTACCCCTAAAATGACACCCATACAATCGTTAATAAAATTCACAATCCTTTCTACAATCCAACCATATTTGCTACAAATAAGCTTCAGTCTATGCCTGACTTGCCCACCAAGTTTCAGTCATAATTCTATATTTTCTGCATGCGTGCAGCTAAAGGTGATCAAGTTTAAATATCGAATGTTTTAATTGTACAACACCAAATTTGATATGAAGAGCCCTTCGGATGCTAGATGTGATAAAATTTAGAGTACTAATTATGATTCTTAAATACATTCCTAACAGATCTCTTGACTATTTGAGTAGGTCCTGTGGCTCCTCCTCCTGCTGACCTAAAATAAACTAGTAAAAATATGTTCTCCCTGCCGGTCGCATATTTTTGCTAGTATATATAATGTAAGTGCTGAGTTTTCTAATGGAAAGCCAGTTATGGCAATTTCTTGTTGCTGTATGCTACCCCCCCCCCCCCCAAAAAAAAAAGGAGGTAATTCCTGGAAAGATCGTCTCATAACAGAACAAATACTACACTACCCCACCCCACATGGAGGAGCTAATGCTTATGAGGATGGTCTCATGACAACAGAACAGATACTACACTACATCTGCTCAAAGGGCAAGGTAATGCCTGAGAGTATGATCTCATGGCAACAGAACAGATACATTAGCCCCTACCCAACGGATAAGGTAACGCCTGGGAGGATGGCCTCATGACAACAGAACATATACTACACTATCTTGTCCTGAATTGGGCATTAAAAGATAGTACACTAGAACAATTAATAGGCTGAAATAGTATAGACAGACAGATACCAAATCTTCATTAGTAATAGAAGTGAAATGGTCGTCTATTCTGGACTATTGTTATGCAGTGAAAGAGGTCACAGTAATCGGTTTCATTGGATTCTTTAGTGGTGAATAATTGATGGCAGACATTTGCTGAACACGGGCAAGGTATTTAGTATCTTTGTGTAAATTGACAAATTGAATGTAATAATACACCTTGTAGGTGTGTGTACTTGTACGTATCTTTGTAAACAGGAAATTCATGTCTACATTTCAGGTAAATATTTTTTATAAGTATATCGTCGGTTACCATATTTGTTTTTTGTGGAGGGCATATTTAAACAAGTGTCTGTATTCTTAAGATGCGGCCATTCAAACTGAAGTGTTGCTACTTCATCTGACTGAGGATGAAACTAGTGATTTTACTAGCCCAACTGGTCGGATTTCCCACACTTTTTGAAACCGCCGGTATCAATATGACTAATCTAATTTTACTGTATAGAATTACCCATAAAATATACATATTAATATCTTATAAACGTAATTAGCTTTCTGTGTTTATTTCTTCCTCAACTGCATCACTACAAAAACTTCGGATTTTTCATATATAAATTATAATTTCTGATGACCTAAAACAAAACACACCCATTGTTGACTTTTTATTATAGAGTGGAGGATTTCTTTCTGAATTCATTTCAGTCGGTGGGATAAGTCTGAGGTGTTTGTCTGATTTGTTTTCTAACTTTCCCCTCACCACTTGAAGTATGTGCGTGTCAGTCGGTCAGTTTCGTTTTTGGAGGTGTCGACCTCGCATTTGAAAAAAAAGATACACCCACAAATAGGCACATACATTCATCGCTATTTACAAAACTCACATACACACATAGGCCAAAAACATAATCAATACATATATGTGTGTCTTGCTGTCTTTGTTTTCCATCTCCTCGATGTCTTTCTCTCTCTCTCAAGGTCCCATTCGCTTTACCTTTCTCTCTCGCTCTTTTTTGCTCTATCTGTCCCTCTTCCTGGTCTTTTAATGATTTAAATCATTTTTCAACTATGTTTATATATGTATATGTATGCTCAAGGTCTGGTGTTTGAATGTCTGTTAAGGCAAACCAAGCCAACCCTACGTGTACGTCATGATTACTGCTACACCAACGACTCTGGTGAATGGTGAGTGTTTAGCGCCGCAAAACTGAATTACCACTGTCTTGTGAGCTAAGGTTCTTGAACCAAAGGCTAAGGGTGAGGTAACCCTTACAGAAACTTCCAGAGGTGCTTTGGCCCTGTTAGCTGAGGCACTCATGATCCATCAGCATGTGGTATACGCTCTGGTGCCCAGCAAGCTAAGTCCCAACCATGGCCATGCATGGGTTAAATGTCATAGGGGGTAGAAGAGGTTCCTGTAAGACCTAGTGAAGGCAACTTCTCTAAGGGAAGCAAATTCCTGATGTAAAAAACAAGAAGCGGAAAACCACTCCTGTTGGTCATCATGTTGATCTGCAGTTCAACTTGTTGCTAGCTATCTTGCTCTTGCTTGTTGTTGGATCTCAACATTTTGAACTGAGAGGGACTTAGCTGTTGTACAAAGCTAAATCTCTATAGTAACCATCTTTGTACAGATACTCATTCAGACAATAATGGGTGTCCATATTAGCAGGAACAAGAGATATTATGCTAAACGATACTCACTTCAGCTTTGTTGCTGGAATGTGAGAATACTTATTGACAATGGAAACAGACTCGAACGTAAGACTGCAATTTTGGGCCAGGAAATTGCAGAGGTACAATGTAGACATTACGGCGCTTTCTGAGAGCCGTTTTGCTGGTGAGGATCAACCTGTTGAGCATAATCCAGGCTACACGATCTTCTGGTCTGGTAAATCAGGAAAAGAGAAAGACGGCTGGTGTGGGCTTTGCAGTTAAGAATTACTTAATTGACAACATTGAACAGCGAGTTGGCATTAATGAGCGTATAATGAAATTGAGAATTCTCTTTACTGCTAGTCGATATATGAATATTTTATCCGTCTATGCGCTGACTCTTGCTTCTCCTCAAGATATTCTTTCTACACTTAGATCTATTGTCATCGGTTTGCCAAATGCCAAGAGTTTAGTAATCATTGGTGAATTTAATGCACGGGTCGGCTCTGACAATGAAACCTGGTCCCCCTTAAGTCCATATGGCATTGGTGGAGTCAATGCAAATGATCTGCTGCTCCTTCAGCTCTGTAGTGAACTGAATCTAGTTATTACCACCACCTTTTCTCAGCAGAGGAACAAGGCAACCTGGTTCCATCTGCAGTCTAGGCATGACCACTTACTTGATTGTGTGGTATGAAGACGTGGTGATCTAAGAAACTTTTGCAAAGTCAGAGTAATGTGTGGTGCCGACTGTGACACATTGATCGCTTAATGGTCAGAGCTAAGCTCAAAATTTCTATTTGACAGAAAAGTCCATAAGCGTATTGATGTCTTCAAGTTGAAGGATCCAGTCATAAGAAGTTCCTTCAAATCTGCCTTTGACCAGGTGGATTTTTCTGACTGCAATTAGGAAAGAGTAAGAGATACCATGTATGAAATAGGCATTGAGTTAATTGGATTGAGGGCTCCCAGACATCGAGACTGGTTTGCTGATACCTCCAGTGTAATCAACCTTCAAATTGACAAAAAATGACAAGCTCATTTTAGACTTCTCAACTCTTCATCTCCGAACAGGTCAGCTCTTGCTGCCCACTTCTCATCTGTGAAGAGTAAGGCTCAGCTTTGTGTGCGCCAAATAAAAAAACAAATGGTGGTCTGACCTATCCAAAGAAATACAGACAGCCTATGATCGTGATATAGGTGTTTATATTAGATTCTGAACAACTGGAAAAGTATTCAACCTGAGAAGATTCCAAGCCCAAACCCTCGTTAGTGATGGATTTGTTGAGGAGCCATATGCTGATGATGTTGACCTAGTGACACGCTTCCCAGAGGATATGCAATCAGTTGTGGATCTCTTCACGAATGCTTGTATCTGCTTTGGGAAGCGCTTTGAAGTTGTCAAGATTTTGTCTACCTTAGTAGTACTTTATACAATGATGGATCTCTTGATGCAGAAATCAGGCAGAGAATCAGCAAGGCATCGGAGGCGTTTGGCAGGTTGGAAAATAATCTGATCTGATGGTGATATAACTCTGGCAGCTAAAATGTCAGTATATCAATCATGTGTGTTGTCATCCTTACTCTATTCCTCTGAAACATGGACATTGTATAAATCACATATAAAACCGTTCAAAAGATTTCATCAGCACTGCCTCGAACACATTCTTTGTCTGAAGTGAAACAGTTTTGTTCCTGACACAAGTGTCTTAGCCAAAGCCCAAACCACCAATATTTCTACATTTGTGACCAGGAACCTGATGTGTTGGGCTGGTCATCTTGTCCGGCTTGATAACTGCAGACTCCCAAAACAGTTGTTATGATGAGCTTCTTTTGTGCAAGTCCAAAAAACAATTTCGAGATAGTGTGAAGGAGAGTTTGGTATCTTTTGCTGTTTCAGCAAACAATTGGGAGTCTCTAGCATCTAATTGTAGACAGTGGAGTCAGATTTACAAGAGCGCTGAACTGTTTGAAGCGCCAGGGTTGACAGTGCAAAACTAAAGAGAGCATGCAGGAAAGATGAAACCTTACCAACCAATTGTGGAGATGTGTGGATCTGTGTGGTGTGTGACCGAACACCGTTGTCATAGACAGGTCTTGTCAATCACATTAAGTCACATGGAAGCATTTCATCTACAGCCGTTTCTTTACCGAAGCAGGCACAGAATCACAGCTTGTCATGCTCTCGATGCCTTCAAGTGTGCTGATCAGCTGGCAGCCTTAAACAGCACCTGAGGGTGCACGATGATGCAAGTTTTGTGCTTTCTAGCTTGACCCATGTCTAAAATTTAAGGTTTAAGGTTACGGATCTTAAGAAAAAATTTAAATTCAGGGAATCTTGCTTAATTGGTGTCAAATTCAATGCAAATCTGAAATATTTTAATTTAATTTTTTTTTACAAACGAGTCACCACTTGTCAATACCCAAAGGCCATTTGAGGATAAGGGTTATTGGGTTGGACAGGTAGACGGTGAGACACCGAGGGGATTTGTTACAATGCTTGTAACCGATAGAGAAATTGATTATTTAAGAGGACAGCTCAGCAAGAATTTGTTCACATTGGACTTGAAAACGGCAATGTTATAGTCGGTTGGGAAGCAGCCCCGTGGTACTGTGTTCCACAGATGAACAATTCTAAGAAAAAAACTTTGCTCATGAAAGTTCCACTTAGTTCTAGACACACAGAGGAAGAAAGGGAATTTATTGACAGTGGTTGTACCTAGACGAATTTTTGTTGTGAATGTTTTACAGAGGGGACCATAGTCTAGCATCTGCCATGAAAATAATGATAGAGTAGAGAAAGACTAGCAACATCTCTTCTGTGAGAAAGAAGCTGTAGGGTGGAGAAGATATCGTCCACTAGATTTCTGAGTCGGTGGTGTATTCTGTCAAGGCGAGAAAGGGTGCTCTGAGCTACACCTCCCCAGATGTGGCAGCAGTACCTCCCAATCTTAGGACGTATTTAACTTTTATACAGGTAAAGGATTGCGACAGGATTGAGATACTTTTTGGAGCAGTAGAATGATGCAAACATTTTTCCAGAGACCGTGGCAACGGATTTGGTGTACGCCTTTCATTTCGGGTCTGGAGTGAAGGTTAGTCTCAGAAGCAGAGGTCTTTGTCAAGGTGAGAGCCATTCATTTCAATTGGGGCAAAGTGAGGATCAGAGCGTTGGTAGTGAAAGTAGAGAAGCTTGGTCTTAGACGTATTCAAAGTAACCAGACACCTTTTACCCCATTGCACAATGTGCTTCAGGTCGACGGAGAGAAAATCAGAAAGATCTTGATCATTAATGTTCCAAAGAAACTGGAATTTGGAATATTTATTTGATGTCTAATACCTATTTTTAAAATTTCACAAAAATTTGAGGTATCTGAAACTTCACGAAGGGCTTCCACCCCCTTTTCACAAAACTAAATTAAACTAAATATAGCTCACATTACAACTCCTTACACCTAGCAGTTGTTTTCTAAAATTCATGATGATCAGTTAATTAGTTTAGAAGTGAATCCTATACATAGAAATATATAAACATATACATAAATTTTAAGCTTGCATTCAAATGTATACAGGTGTGTGGGAACAGAATACATTTCTGACAATCGGATATACTGTGAAAGCGCAGTAAAGTTAAAATAAGACTTAATTATTTATTGTTATAAAGCTTTATCTGAAAGGATCTTGGACCGGATCTCTCCAGACTCACAGTAGTATATGAATTTAAGCTGTATTTGCGAAAGCGAGCAGCATATATATATATATATATATATATATATATATATATATATATATATATATATTATAGCAATAACATGAAAAATCATCTCATGCTCACTCTCTTACAAATACAGCTTAAACTCACACAAAATTCATATATTTGGATTTCATGAACAAGTTATAAGCGATTTCTAACCACCATTCTCTTGGTAACAAACTAGACATGATTAGTTTACTCCACATTCCCTTCCGACTTGAACTAGGAGATAGAGATTTGGAGAGAGGGAGATGGAGAGATATAGATACAGAGATATACATACTAATTTTGAATTTTTTTTTTTTAATATTTAATTGACTTTGCAAACTCACTTTTTCTTAATTCAAACAATCTCACCCGGGCTCAATGGGTGATCCATTGGGTCACTTTTTTTTTTTAGTTTACTTAAAAATTACCTAAAAAAAATCCATTTCAGATTCGGTGTTGGTAGAAATTGGTTCTTGTCCATACGTTCAGGCAGAAAATCTGACTGATGATGATGGCAGTCATGTTAATAAAATCTGCAATGACGCTGATGAATACGTGAAGTCAATGCGGTTTCACTTAATCTGTGAATTGATTTATTTTTTGGTTTATGGCCGAGTGACAAACACTGCAGCTGCCATAACCTAATTCATTGCTCAGTTTAAAGATCAATCAATGGGATGTGCAGCTCTGGTATAATATCTCATCCGGTTTGTGGTTCAGTATTTTACTGAGCTTAATAAATCTCATCTGTATGCGGGCGGGTCATTTAAAAAACCTGCTTGGCCCTGATCTTGAATTTAAAGCTGTCAAGGTCGTAGTGGGAGCACTGGCACAGATGAAATGGACAATGGCCGGTTGTCCAGTGAACCATGACTTCCCCACCAACAAGAAAAAAAAGGTGGATGAATGTGACTATGACACAAAAGAAACAACATGAGTGTTCAATAAAAATAAGTGTTTGTATTTCTGAATTTGATGATATTGCTGAAGCCAGGATCGGAAACTGCTGCTAGTTGTAAAGGGCAGGATTGCTGTTGCTAGTTGAACATAGGAACTGATGATGATGATAGCGGGCAGGAGAGATCTGCAGTTGGTGCTGACTCACACTAGGGGAGACAGGGTAGGAAAACTGTTGCTGTTGGTATTCGGTCCTCATCATGGACCGCAGAGTCATCTGAGGGTGACGCTGAGGGAAAGCCCCAAAGTGACGGAGTATCAAAAACGCACCCCTTTTATACAGTTGCTGTTGATAGCGTCACGTTGAGGTTATCTGTTTGGTCAGTGAAAATGATGTTCGCAGAGTTACAAAATTGTGTTTATCCCTGCCACACATGTTAAAACTGTCTAAAGATCAACATCCGGTTTTGTGAGAACGAGTGCCCTGCTGCAAATGGGGTACAACAAGGTTACTCAGCGCTACCATTTTAAAAAGAAAACATGAATGAATATTTTCACATGGTTCAAGGTCAGTAGTGATCAGGGTTGACAACCTGAAAAATTTTAATTAAAAGAAGTAGTTGGTCGACTTAATTACTACATAGACATAGCAGGTGTCATGCTGAACACTAATTTAAGTTCAGAGGTGCAGTGATGGGAAGGTGTTCTTTGAAAGGTGACAAGAGTTTTGGTGGGTCAGTAAGTGAAGCTGGAAGTATCAAGCAATAAGAGTGTTTGATGTTAAGCTGTCAAATTTCTGGATTGTGTCACCTTTTTATAGTGTTTGTAAATTCATATTTTCTCACAAAAAATAGCCCTGTATTCAAGCAGAGACGTTTTTAATCAGTTAAAATATAAACTTTTTTGTATTTACTTTTACTGGATGTTCTGCGTGGATTCACATACACACAAACCATTTTACACACTTCTTATTTGGAGTAAACATTCAATTCTGTGTGCGTCACTTCAAGTCCGGTACCCATAAAAATATTAAAAAATGTAGCTGACTAAAACTGGAATTTATTATTTTTCGCAAATTTTGAGATGAGGATTGATAATTTGTATTTTAATTATTCGGACTATTGTTCTCATCTTGGGTGTTATTCTCACAACGTTTCGGCTGATGTAACCTCCGACCTTCTTCAACTCTGGAATGTCTTCTCAAACTCTGGAATGTCTTCTCAAACTCTGGAATGTATACAGATTTCAAACTGAACCCTTTATTTAATCCACGGGGGTAGATTATTCTTGTTCCATCAGCCATTACTGAGTAGAAGTGTTAAGCAATTTTTAAAATTTTAAGATCGAACCTTCAACCTCCCAGAAGACTGTCACTTGGAACTGATTATTACTTAACACTTTTATCCGTTGTGCCATGTGTCCATGTGGTTCAATCCTCACTACAGGCAATACTAGCTAAAATAATTGCTTTACGCTTCTATCCGGTCATTGTTGGCATAACGAGAACAATCTACCCCCATGGATTAAATAAAGGGTTCAGTTGGAAATTTTGTATACATTCCCGTGTTCAAAAAAATGCACCTGAAGATAGTTTTGATGTACCATAGCTTGATGCTATCGTTGACTGAGTCATTCTAAGTCTTTCTCGGCTTTCCTTTTTCTTGCTTACCTTCAATTAGGGTGTGTGTACATCTGTTTATCCAACCAGAGATTCGTTCAACATGTCCATCCATACCACCGTAGGCCGTTATAATGCATAGCTGACTCCAGTCTGTATGTTCAACCTTTATAACAGGGAGTCAGAACTTTGTCAAGGCATGCACCATGTCATTCCTCTGCATCATCAGGAACGCAGCATTCACTTGCATGGCACTACGGACACAGTTGTTGTAAACTCAACCCCAAGTAAGAAGTGAGAGTGAATGACAGGTTAAGATCGGAAGAAGCTCACAAAGTTTGCCCCATGTAGTCTATACACGTAAAATCGAACTTGATTCCCCCCTTCTCCCACCAGCATAGATTGTATCGAATAGCAAAATGAGTCTGCAACTTCCACTTTCTGCAGACCATTCACAGAACTCTGTACAGGGCCTAGCTTTTAATTCGACGAGTAGTACCAGCATACATTCCACAGAAATAGTTTTCAATAGAGATTAATCTTCCTTACAACCCACTGCACCTCCTGTGAATCCAATGTCAGCCTGTGCAGAATACTCTGTCAATTGAAGCCAATTATAAAATTTTAAAAAGGGGAGATTAAATATGAAAAAATCTTATGACTTTTTTATCTTTTTATTAGTGATGAAAGGATTCCAATATTTTTACTGATTCTGATACAATTACCGATTCTGATTCTAATATTGCCAAATCGACTAAAAAGGTAGAATTCGTTTTTTTTGTGAGGGGGTGAGGAGGAATTAGCTGAGTGTCCTGATCTACTTTTAAATGTAGATATAATTTTATTTTTAATTTACAAACTTAATGTTTTCCCTTTATGTATTGTATTCAAGATTTTAATAAACTCATTGTGAGATTTTCATCTATATTTTTTACTTGTGCCATTTTAAAAAAAATTTTTTATTTATGCTCTCGTGCCGTTTTTACCTAAGTTCGTTATGATCCATAGATTTTAGTTTAATTGGTAGTTTAAAATCAATAAATATTTATCATTATTATCAGCAAAAGTAAATTAAGTTTTAGACCAAAACAATAAATAAAACGAATCTTTTTTGGAATCGGAAATAAGGCTAAAATTTTTCCGATACCTCAAAAAGTTTGATTCCTGATTCCAATTCCGATTAATCGTCCCAACACTACCTTTTATACATGTTTATACATTCTTGAGGGCTCACAAAATTAACCGTAGGAGGGGTGACATTTAAAGCGTTTGTTTTTTTCTTCCCCAATCGACTTTTGGTGTGAAACTTTCTTGAATCGTGATTCTAGATAAATGTATATTTAGTTAAAATGAAGGTTGATTATTTATTCCGTGTACGTTTGTAAGTAAATAAAATGAAAGTTGTAAGCATGTATATGCAAAATACTGACAGTTTGTGAATTTATGTTAATTTACATATACTGAACGAAACTGATGTCAATTTTTTGTTTGTATATGCGAGCAAGGAAATACAAAAAAATTTTAATGTGCATGTGAAAATTACAGTATTCAGTTTTCGATTGATGAATATGTATGAATGCGGAAATTATGCAAATAATATATTTAAAGAAATAAAAGTATTTCAATTAGTCTCTGTTTAGTTACCTGCGCACGAGGGAGGCAGGGTTTTATTTTTCGAGACTTAGACGTTGCGGGATGGACATGGCGTTACCTTGGATGATGTTAAATAGCCAATTATTTGTAGACAGACAAGCAATACATTGCTGGACAAAAAAGAGAAAATAAAATTACATTTAAAACATGTAGAGGGGTGGTGTGTACAATGAATCTTCAATTTAACATTGAGAATCCGACTGGCTTTTCTTTATATATTATAAGATATATTTTCACCGATAATGGAGTGTCATATGGTCTTTCAATTTTTTTTTACCTGATTTTCGGACTATTAACTTCATAAAATCTTTTGATTTTATACCTTAAGCATTTTACAAGTTTTTTTACATTATTATTTGTTCTTTTAACTGGATTTGTTTTTTTCCCGATTTTCTGATGCTTCTTTTAATCATTGTTTGAAGTAAACAACCTGAATTACAACCTGTGTTTAATTCTGACTCTTCTAGAAACATGTAAAACGTATTTTGTTCCAAAATTGCTATTAAATGCTATAATCTTGAATTTAATACATTTATTTATTTTACATGCATATATATACACATCTCATGGCCTCCATCCAGTCTTGAGAGACAATGGATACTCCCTGTAATTGTGAAGCAAGGGTTGCACTATATCCAACCACACCTCTCCTGAGTCGGCACTTGCTTGATTCCAGTGGCAAGAAGTCCAGGACGACTGAAAATAATTCCGAGATAAGCAGAGAGCAAATACAGAATCTGGTATTCCCAAATGGTCACCCATTTTAGTACTGACCAGGCTCAACGTTCTTCTTCTTTCGTGTGAATCAGATGATTCTGGTGTTGGCATTAGTTTCCCCGATGCTTTTCTAGTTAGAAATCTTTCTGGAAAGACATCGGTTACTTACGGGAAGGACCACAAGAAGGTTGCCAACATCCCTAAGTGAAAGTGGTACTGTGAAACCGACTGGATTCGAACTTCAGTCCATGTCGATATCCACTTAACCACCATCACCTCTTCAACGTTGCTTAACTTTAGTGATCTAACAGGTGTGTGTGTGTGTGTGTGTGTGTGTGTGTGTGTGTGTAAGATTTTTTTTCACACATCTTGTCTTTCACAGCATTTCATTTTATGATATACCGTGCATTTTATTTTCGTGTGTGTATACATATATATATATATATATATATATATAAGTAACTCTGGCTTAACACTTTACTGCGGTTTCAGTTTCTGATTGTCAGAAGTTTAAATAAATATAAAAGTATTAATAAATCCTCAATATGTCTTCATTTTAAGACAAATTAAAAAGTGGAAAAGCAAATTTTCAAAAAAATTAACAGTATGTTTTCAAATGTATGCGGTGTGATGTCAAATATCTATGAACTTTGCCTTGTGATGCATGCGAAACGTAATGACACATAATGACATCACACCACAAAAATACTGTTAATTTTTTCAGTTTTATTTTAGTACTCGGTTTTAATTTTTCTAATGAAACGATTTTAAAGATTTGGTGTGCTTCTGACAATTGAAACCCCATGAAACTGCAGTAAAGTTGTACCATATTTATTGTTATGAGCAAATATATGCTCCCACCGGTCACATATTTTTGCTCGCCTGGGAGGATGGCATGACAAACGAACATACTGCATTGCCCCATCCCCCCCCCCCCGGGAGAATATTTTCATAACAACAGAACAGATACTAAACTACCCCCCCCCCCTCCCTCCATGAATAATAGAAGAAATAGTATAGTTCCGGCTTCAAACATGGATACCAAATCTCCCTTAGTAATAGATAAAGCTGTCTGTGCAAGCAAGAAATGGATGCAAAATCAGACTATGTAGAAAGTTAAAGCAAAAAAAAAATATATAATAGAATTCTGCGGATGTTTCACTCTGTTATCGACCTCCTTTTTTATGTTAACGGTGAATATTCTGTCGGTGTGAAATAACACCATTTCAGCTGGAAATGAGATATTAGTGGTCGGTGTCTGATTTCAGATCTTTGTAAATCAGATTATCATCTTTTGTTATTATCCAGTCAATGAATGTGTGTGTTAATTAGCAATTTCTTTCCTTTTTTGTTAAGCAATTGAATTACAGACTTTTGTACTTACATCACGGGAGTATTCGTATGTGAAATAAAATGCGATTCTAG
Source organism: Sepiola atlantica (assembly GCA_963556195.1). Classification (NCBI taxonomy): domain Eukaryota; kingdom Metazoa; phylum Mollusca; class Cephalopoda; order Sepiida; family Sepiolidae; genus Sepiola; species Sepiola atlantica. Next base: position 91,033,596 of record OY744516.1, read on the forward strand.
AATGTTTTAGATTAACAAGACAGGTATTCTTGAACTGGGTCTGATCAATCCGTTGGTGTAGCAATAAAATGCTATTTCAAACTGGCAGACCAGTGGACAGAGCTTCTTAGAAAAAGAAAATACTTTTGTGCTTATATAAAATAGTTATCTAAGAATTTCAGGACTTACAGAGATTTCCAAGTCGTGACATACGTAGCTACTCTAACGTTCGGTGAATAGACTGCAAATAGAAAAGGAGGTAGGTATCTCAACGTACACCCATAAGTTCTAAATTGTGGATGTACTACTGTTTGCACAGGGACGGTTGATGCAAGTTAATGGCAACCACTTCAAGAATCTTGATGATTTCTTGAACAAGCAAAACAGAAAATGCTTCATCAGAGTACCCTCTTGTGCACGATCGGAACTTTAATAAATGGTCACCAATGGTCGACTCATGGACTTGTAAACGCCCGTATGTCGGCCAATGTCTGTGCCTACGTATGGAACTATGGACATGTTGGGGGATTCTTACCTCTAAACGTTAAATGGTACGCACCACACCAATATTATGAAAAAGTATGTTACAATTTTGTACCTACAAAAGATATATATATATATATATATATATATATAATGTATGTATGTAGAAATCCATAGAATTTCTACCGGGCTTATAAAAAGTACTCAATAGTAAATAGTTATTTATATAATTATTTTTATTTAAAGATCACTTTTTTTCGCCTGATGAGATCTTAGTTTCTAATAACTATTGATCGATAACATCGACATGCCAGTGTAGCGGCTTTTTGTACATGTCTTCATAAATAAAAAAATATATATATATAATATATATATAGTGTGTATATAGAGAATGTGTATTCTTATGATTGATTTGTAGCATGACCTGATTAATCACATGGAGTGTGACATCAACGCATTCATTGCATTCATTTTTTTGCTTTTCGTTTCCAGACAAAATCAGTAACAAGTTGATAGATTGAGTATATAAGTGTTTTTTAATCTAATTAAAACTTTACGTTTTTTTTATGAAAAAGTTCATCACTTAAAGTGCTGAGACATTTTTATTATATTTCTCACAACCGTCTTGGAAAGTTTTCAGAATAAAGAATGAAATAAAAATGTCATCTCTTTTATTTCCGTTTCTGTAACAAAACATTTTCTTATCTTAATTTTTTAGACATTTTTATGACGAGATAAGTGCAATGGCATTTTTAGAAGATTGAAAACTTGTCTCGGTTTCCCTTTTCTTTCTCACTCCCTCACTCTTTTCTATACCCTCTCTTTCGTTTTTTACACTGTACACCTTTCTCTTTTCTCCCTCTCCTTTTCTCCTTCCCTTTCTCTTTTCTCCTTCCCTTTCTCTTTTCTCCTTCCCTTTCTCTTTTCTCCCCCCTTTCTCTTTTCTCCCCCCTTTCTCTTTTCTCCCCCTTTCTCTTTTCTCTCTTCCTTTCATTTTTCTCCCTCTCTCTCTCTCTTTTCTCTCTCTCTCTTTTCTCTCTCTCTCTCTTTTCTCTCTCTCTTTTCTCTCTCTCTTTTCTCTCTCTCTCTTTTCTCTCTCTCTTTTCTGTCTCTCTCTCTTTTCTGTCTCTCTCTCTTTTCTGTCTCTCTCTCTCTCTTTTCTGTCTCTCTCTCTCTTTTCTGTCTCTCTCTCTCTCTTTTCTGTCTCTCTCTCTCTCTTTTCTGTCTCTCTCTCTCTCTCTCTTTTCTGTCTCTCTCTCTCTTTTCTCTGTCAATGTCTCTCTCTTTTCTCTGTCAATGTCTCTCTCTTTTCTCTGTCAATGTCTCTCTCTTTTCTCTGTCAATGTCTCTCTTTTTTCTCTGTCAATGTCTCTCTCTTTTCTCTGTCAATGTCTCTCTTCTCTGTCAATGTCTCTCTCTTTTCTCTGTCAATGTCTCTCTCTTTTCTCTGTCAATGTCTCTCTCCTTTCTCTGTCAATGTCTCTATCTCTCTCCTTTCTCTGTCAATGTCTCTATCTCTCTCTTTTCTCTGTCAATGTCTCTATCTCTCTCTTTTCTCTGTCAATGTCTCTATCTCTCTCTTTTCTCTGTCAATGTCTCTATCTCTCTCTCTTTTCTCTGTCAATGTCTCTATCTCTCTCTCTTTTCTCTGTCAATGTCTCTATCTCTCTCTCTTTTCTCTGTCAATGTCTCTATCTCTCTCTCTTTTCTCTGTCAATGTCTCTATCTCTCTCTCTTTTCTCTGTCAATGTCTCTATCTCTCTCTCTTTTCTCTGTCAATGTCTCTATCTCTCTTTTTTCTCTGTCAATGTCTCTATCTCTCTCTTTTCTCTGTCAATGTCTCTATCTCTCTCTTTTCTCTGTCAATGTCTCTGTCTGTCTGGATCTGTCTCCCTCTGTTTCTGTCTCTCTTCTTTCTCTTCCCCTCTCTCTCCTTTCCCTCTCGGTGCTGGGTATGATTTTAAAAGACATCCAGTGGTGAGGCCTCAAATTGGGAGCTGTGGGAAATGTGGAGTTGCACCTTAGTTGCCATTGCTCCCAGGTCCACTCTGGCTCGGTGTGGTAGTACCTGTAAGGGCCCCCATCTATGGGTCGAATAGAACCTACTGGCGCTACCAGATCAGTCTGTCTGAAGTGATTGACTTCCCGACTCAAAGTCAAAATGCACCAAACATTGATGTTTTATTGGGTTTTTTCTTTGCAAAACTCAATTATCTTCTGCAAAATCCCAAACAAAAAACAATTTCTCCCCCCCCCTCCTTCCTTCCCCCTCTCCCCCTCCCTTCCTTCCCCCTCTCTCTCTCTTTTTCCATTTCACTCAACCAAACACCATGAATAAATACTTAAGCACATAAAGAACTTGAAGCATAAAAACTTTCACCAAAATGACCGGATTCAGCATTCAATAACTTTAAAAGGGTTGATATGCCGTAAAACAAAACGACCAAACCAAACACCATGAATGAATACTTCAACATATCGTGACCTTGAAGCATGGAGATTTTTACCAGGGTGACCGGATTCAGCATTGAATAGCCCCAAAAAGGTGGATGTGCCATAAAACAAAGCAACCAAAGCAAACATCAGGAATAGATACGTGAACATATAAAGCACTTGAAACATAAAAACTTTCACCAAAATGATTGGATTCGGCATTATAACCCGAAAAGGGTTAATATGCCGCAGAACAAAACAATCAAACCAAACACCAAAAATATTAAAATCTTTCATTTTAAATGATTTTAATATCATTTAAAACAAAATGTAATAAAATAGATAAACATTTAAAAAATGTAATAAAATGTATAAACACTAAAAACTAATGTTTCGGCATTAAATGAACTACCATAAAACAAAACAAACAAAACCTTCCCTCTCTCTCTTCATCCCCCCCCCCCTTCTCTCTTTTCTGGCATAAAAATCGCCAAAGTGGAGCACATTAAAACTTGCATATTTTCCCTATGCGGGCCACAAATAAAATAAAGTGTCCAGTAACAGTCACCATAAAAAGTAGAACAAAGGAACTGCTTTTCAAAACACTTCCTAACAAAAATATATCGTTTTAACAAACGAACAATAAAATATAAAATACAATATGAAAATATTAAGTACTCTCTAAAGCTGTCTTTTGAAAACACACCAGTACTACCTACTTGTGTATTTTCAAAAGACAGCGCCAGCTTTCGACAGATTAAAGCCTGTTGTTTAAAAAGTTTGATATCTTGAAATGCCGATTTTGCACAGATAAAGCTTGCTCAAAAGAATGGAATTCTTTCTAGTCTTTGACTACCATTCCTGAAGGAAGCTGTCGAAAATACTGTAAGTGCTACCCGTTCTTGTATTATTTGTAATAACTGTTACTAGGCACATTTTGTGATTTTTTGTAGGCTGCATAGGGAATAATATGCTAATTTCAATGTCCTCCACTTCAGGGAATTTTATGTAAATTAATTCCCTTTCCCAACTTTAAAACGAGACCACCATTTTATTTTCTCCCTTTTTATAGTTCAATTTGCAGGTTTTAAGTTTATCGGTTTTATCCGGACAAAAATAAAATTCCCATATTTTGGATATTGTCTTCTCATCGTGGATGTCTGAAACTTAAACATCCACGCGTACCCCCCTGTCCTCCATTTTTCGTATTTTCCTGGTATGCTACACTATTTTGCATACCTATCTTCCCAAAAATATAACTCCGTCCTTTATTCTGCATACAATAATGTCTGTTGTTTATGTTTGAAAATTAAGAAATATTAGCCTTTTCACTGCATTTTTTGTTATATCGTGTTTAGAATTAAACTTATATAACATCCTAACCATCTCTGAATATAATTTGCATTTTACATGCATTAGTTGAATTGCAATATATATATATTGCTGCTGGCACTTTTGGTGTAGTATCTGTCTGTATTTTGTCCTCAGTCAGTGAATGGAGGCAATTTTGATTTTTGTCCCAATCCAAAGTTCCATTGTTTTCGGAGTTGGATTTCTCCTACTTTATAAACAGACCTTGTGTCTAACTCTACACTCGTTTTCCTTTTCTCTTTGTTCCTCCCCCTTTTTCTCGCCATTTTTCTCACCGTTTTCCCCCTTTTTTCTCGCCGTTTTCCCGCCCCCACTTTTTCGCCGTCGTCCCCCCCCCCACACACACACTTTTCTCACTAACCCCGCCCCTATTTTTCTTGCCGTCCTCCGCCCCTAGTCCCCCGCCCACCACTTTTCTCGACCCCTCTTGTTCTCGCCCCCACCCCTGTTCTCCCCCCCCCCACACTTTCCCACTGTCACATCCCCTTTTCTCGTTGTATTTTCTTTACCCTTTTCTCTTCGTTTTTTCTTTACCCTTTTCTCTTCGTTTTTTCTTTACCTTTTTCTCTTCGTTTTTTCTTTACCTTTTTCTCTTCGTTTTTTCTTCACCTTTTTCTCTTCGTTTTTTCTTCACCTTTTTCTCTTCGTTTTTTCTTCACCTTTTTCTCTTCGTTTTTTCTTCACCTTTTTCTCTTCGTTTTTTCTTTACCTTTTTCTCTTCGTTTTTTCTTTACCTTTTTCTCTTCGTTTTTTCTTTACCTTTTTCTCTTCGTTTTTTCTTTACCTTTTTCTCTTCGTTTTTTCTTTACCTTTTTCTCTTCGTTTTTTCTTTACCTTTTTCTCTTCGTTTTTTCTTCATCTTATTTTGCATTCCCTTACATCGATTTTACCGAGTTTACTAGGTAGAGCATCAAATTTTAATCTTGAGATTCAAAAAAGCTTCTGGTTGGCTTCGTTTGTCGTTTTAAAGATCAATAAAATGACTACATATTCATAACAATAATCCATTCTTCTACAGAGTTTAAGATTTAATAGGTTAGATAACTTTGAATATATTGAATTGAAAGTTAGATCTGTACTTGCGTCTCCCACGTCGAGGTAGAAAAGGCTGGAAAGAAACTGGTTACGTTTTGCGTTTTCCATTGTTCGGGCATTGGACTGGTGGTTGAGAGGTTTAAGCTTTTTCTTTTTTTTTCTCTTAGTACTAATTTTTCATTGGTGCTAACACTAAAATATATGGTCTCACTTTCTGGCATCCATACTCTGTCGGCTGGGACTGTAGAATATGCCGACTGCACATCTGCAGTGGGTAAGATAAGTGGTCATTTGTTGGCCATGGGTGGTGACCCCTGATACCCGAGGACGGGACTCTCTGTGGCTGAGCAGCTGATAACTATGGAACTAAAAGGCCATTAGCTGTAACACTCCACTTTGGTTCGTACTTGGCCTAGATGGAAGGTCAGACAGACCGATCCTATCAATATATTACACACTAGATTACCCATCCCAGAACGAGTAAAATTAATTCTCAGAACAGGCTTCCACTCTTTTTGCATAACACTAAATTAAACATTACGACTTCTTATGCATAGCAGCTGTTTCCAAAATTGATAATGATAGGTTAATTAGTTTAGGAGTGAATCATGTACATAAAGATATATAAACATACCTAACTTATATATATATATATATATATATATATATATATATATATATATATATATATATATATATATATATGTATAATCTGGCAGCAGTTTTTCTTAAAGATAACTCCTGTTAAATATTATAGATGAATTGTGTCTGCAGATTTTTTCCTTGATCCTTTCTAAATGCCTGATTATTTTTTCAAATCTCAGGCTGAAACTGCAAATGAATTTGATGTATTCGTTGTGTACTCTAGTACTTTCAGTTTCTTTCCGGCGCTATCTTCAGGGGATGGATATTAAGTAAAGAACATGTATTTTAAAATGTTTAGTGATGGTTAATTAATTTTGATAACAGTAAAAACATACTAAAATGCTTTTAATACTAATACGTTATTAATACTGCAATCAATCACACGGTTCCTGCCTAAACCATCACTAAACATTTAAAAATACCCACGCCCTGAAGATGGCTCCGGAAGGAACTGAAAGTACTAGGGTACACAACGGGCATAGCAAATTCATCTGTCAGTTTCAGCCTGAAACTCTAAAATTAATAAGGAATCTAGAACGGATTAAAGAAAAATATGCAGATACAAGTCATCTGTAATATTTAATGATATATATATATGTATGTATATTTCGGCAGCAAGTCATTTATTATACACGCGTCGTTGAAGACCACTGAGTTTTCTCTCTTGTTAATTTGTTGACGCGGAGAGCGATTCGTCAGTTTTCTGATGTTAATTGGTGGAGTATGGCACCTTAACACCAGAAAACCGATGAATCGCTCGACGCGTCGAGAAATTAACAAGAAAGATAGCGAAGAGAGAAAACTCTGTGGTCTTCAACAACGCGTGTATAATAAATATATATATATATATATTTACATTCTAACGTCTGTTTAGTTTGAAAAATAGAACAAAAACATTTTTTCACATACACACCACGTAATTTCAAATATTGACTTCTATGTTTTTTTCAAATCAGTAATCTTGAGAAAGTCTTGAAATAAAGACGAAACGTTGATGAATACATAAACAATTTTCGGTTTTCCTTTTATTTTACGTTATGTTGGATTATTATTTCCATAATTATCATATATACTAACAGTGTACCCCTTAGCTTATCACTAATTCAACTAACACACATTCCCAAATATGTGACGGAAAGTGGTGAATGAGCGTCAATCAATTTTAAAGACAGGAACTCTACATGGTTGCTAAACCCAGACAATCTGATATACAGGGGATAGCAGAAACGATAAAATGTAGGTGCCTGAGGACTCCTCCCAAAACTTTTGTCGGGACTAGAGCTATCTCCTTTTGGGAGAACTTTTTTTCCGGGCCAGAGTTATTTCCTTTAAACTTGATCTTTAAATCTTGTTGCAAACATGAGATCTCATAACTCTTTTATCAACACATCGTCGAGAATTAAAACCAGAATATTCCTCAGTTGTTAGCCTACCCTCCTACAGATAGGACCTGTCATTCCCTAAGTCACATAAAAGAAAAGATTTTTGCCTTATGCTTAGTAAATACATTCTTAGGAATAGCTTTGTGCATTCTTCTGTTTATGGGAACAATGTATTTAATTGTATGTTTAATCTATGTATATGTGTCTCATTTATCGTTGCAGACAACCTATTAATAAATGAAATGTTATTGTCCCCTCCCCCCCCCCAGCTTTCTAACTGTATTTTATTTTCCAACATGTGCATTATGGCCAACGTAATATAGTGAATGTTAACAACATCTCATATGCTCAGGATTTGAATTCTCTACCCATGCGTTGCTTATCTTAATAAAATAGAATATAAAATATTCTAATTATATACCTTTTTTGTCATTCTATCATGGCAAGGCGAATGGGATTCTCTGGTGATCGCTCTTGCATTTCCTTACTCTCTTCACGTGACACACTCGCTCTTTTAGTCTTGTTTACTCCCATCTGATTGTTATGCGATAAATGTGAAATATACTCATCCATATAGCTTGCATATTTTGATTTAAAACCACTTGCATTAACCCACAATACAAAATATCTAATAATTGTCTGTCTGTCTCTCTCTCTCGCTCACTCTCACTCAGGTTTATTCAAAATACACTATATAAAGTTGATTAATTGAAGACTTGCTTTTAAGATAAATCTTTTCTGGCTTAAGATTTTCATCTTTTGTTGTTCGTTTATAAAATCTTTTGTTGATGGAATTTTTCTCTTTTTTTCATTCCACTATCATAAACAAATATTCTGATAGATCTTAAAAAGCTTTTAAAGATAGGATGTAAGAAAAATGATTGAAATTTAAATCGTTAAAAATCGGAGAGTTTAGACCTTGTAATAAATAAGTAATAAGATATTGTAATATGATTCAATTAAAATATGGTTAAATACAGTCATTTTGCTTTATTAATTTATTTAAAAAAGAAAAAGCATTTTTATCAGAAGATATATTCAGGTTTACTTTTTAAGTGTATTTTAAACATCTGAAAAATTGCTTTCTGAAGCTATATTGTTTTGCAGTCTGTGTAAATGAAAGTTTAATGATGAGCCGTTGCTCAACAATGAGATACTATGAGCAGGCTGATTTTGGGTCCATCAGAGATCACATCAGCAGCGCCCCATAGAGGGAAACCTTCTCACTCCCTGTTGATCAGTGTGCAAATGAGTTAACTGAATGGGTCAAAGCAGGCATTGAAGCCTATGTCCCCATGTGAAAATTCTTTAGCAAGCCCCACTTTCCTCAATGATTCACCTCGAAATGTGCAGCTGCCATTGCTGAAAGGCAGCAAGCATTCTATAAATTCAGCCGCCATAAGTCAGCTGCTAATAGACAGAAACTTAGAGAGTCAAGAAATAATTGTAAGGCCGTGATAGGTGAAGCAAAGAGAAGGTATACAGAGATAACCAAATAATGCATTCAGTCACAGAAACTAGGTATTCGCGATTTCTGGAAAATCTACAATAGTGTGGTGAACAATGGTCAATCAATGATTCCCCCACTATCAAACCACAATGATGTCGTTTGCACGGCAACTGATAAGGCTGAACTACTTGCCCAGCGTTTCGCCTGAAACTCCACTTTGGACTCACAAAACCACCCCCTCCCTAAATTCCCTTTGCGGACCAAAGCCACACTTGAAAACCTGGTCATCACCCCATCCCAGGTCGGAGACATCATAAAAAACCTTGACACCTCCAAAGCTTGTGGGCTGGATCTTATACCTGTAATAGTAATAAAGAAATGCTCTGCTGAACTGGCCCCTGTTCTCTCCAAACTCTACAATAAGTGTCTAGCTGAATCTTGCTTCCCCGATAGCTGGAAAATTGCCTCTGTGGTACCAGTCTTCAAGAATTCTGGAGATAGAACTGATCCTCAGAATTATCGCCCAATTAGTCTACTCCCGATCTTTGCTAAAATCTTTGAATCCTTAATCAATCTAGCGATAGTCCGACACTTAGTTAATGCTAAACTTCTTTTTGACCGCCAGTATGGATTTAGACAAGCACGATCTACTGTGGACATCCTAACGGTCATCTCTGAACGCATATATCATACACTGGACAAGGCAGGTGAAGCTAGGGCAGTAGCACTTGATATATCCAAGGCCTTTGACAAGGTATGGCATAAAGGGCTTCTCCTAAAAATAGGTTCATATGGTATTACTGGGCAAATATTTAATATAATTAGATCCTTCCTAACCAAAAGAAAGATCCAGGTTGTCCTCGATGGCCGTTCATCTAAGCAACATGACATAAATGCTGGTGTATCCCAGGGATCTATCCTTGGACCTTTATTGTTCCTGATCTTCATAAACGATCTCCCTGATGACATTGAGTCTGAGATTGGTATATTTGCTGACGACACCACGCTTTACTCTCGTCATGTAGGCAAAACGGGCATGATCATATCTGAGGCTGAATCCTTAGAAAATAACCTCCAGGCTGTAGTGGATTGGGGTCATAAATGGTTGGTAACTTTTAATGCTGCAAAGACAAAGCTACTTTCCTTCAATAACTACAAGAAACCTCTCCAACCACTGATTGTCATGGCAAATAACATCCTACCTGAGAGTTCAACATTCAAACTCATCGGCCTAACCTTCACAGGCAACATGAATTGGAACAAATACATTGAAGACATTGCCAAGGCTGCAGCAAAGAAGGTGGGCTCCTTCTACCATGCTAGTAAACTCCTTACACCTGACATTATCCTGTATCTCTACAAAGCCACCATCCATCTGCCCATGCATGGAGTATTGTTGCCACATCTGGGCTGGTGCATCATCCACTAGTTTCTCTCTCTTAGACAAGGTCCAAAAAAGAGTCACCAACTTAATAGGTCCCTCACTATCCACCAAGCTCCAGCCCCTGTCCCATCTCCACAATGTTGCATCCTTGTGCCTGTTCTACTAGTACTTCAATGGATTGTGCCCTGATGAACTTGCTGCTCTAGTGCCTCCTCGACGTAAATACAGTAGACCAACTCGACAATCAGCAAAATCCCATCCATTCACAGATGCCGGAGAGCCTTCTACTCCAATAGCTTCTTTCCTCATGAATGGAACTCCCTCCCTTCTCCTTGTTTCTCCGACTGTACCGACATAGAGAGGTTTAAAAAGTAATGTAAACAGACATCTCGCTACACTGCTCCCAACTTAGGATGACACTCAAAACCTACAACCTAATTTTCAGTAACCTCTTACGTCTACAGTGGCAGCCTGCCTTGTTTGGGGTGAAATATGTTCAAAAAAACAAATGACTTAACTAACCTATATCAGAGTCAGCAGTTTTTCTTTTTTGCAAGGGGTCAGGAGTCAGCAGTTTAAAAAAAAAAAGAAAAAAATTATTTTTTAAAGACATAATTTTGAGTAGAAACTGTATTTTTATTTTTATTTTTTTAACTTTAGATAGTGAGTTTGGTCTAGCATGGAAAAATATGTGAAACGGTATGTTTGAAATTGATTTTCGCTGTTGAATGAGAATTTATCCTCTGGACTGGTGTTCTGGATTGTGATAATGAGGAGAATCTCGTATGTAATGAATACTCGTATTCCATTTTCAGAACCTCTTTATTTAATGCACTAATATTATAAACATAAGTGTAAACAAAAAATAGGCAATGGCAAATTTATGTGTACTTTTAATAATAATCAATTGCATCGGCTTTCTGTTTAACTAAACGTTACTAATCTATTATCAATTTATTTGAGCATATTCTGCTATTCTTAAAAAAATTCTAACTCATCTAATCTAAATCTTCTAAATCTAATATATAAAGTAAAGTCAGTCTCTTTAAATTTCTTTGTCATCGATAGCTTTCTTCCTTCAAGATCAAGGATTAAGGATTAGTGTAACTCCTTGCATCTGAACTTTCGATGTAATAAAATTTGTATCAATTTTAGGTAATTTTAGGTAATTTTGTGCAATTTTTTATCTTCATCTTTCCTTCTTTAAATTGATTGCTCTACTCAACGTATTGAGCTTAACTTTATCACGATAGGTCACTTTAACGATACTTCACTTATCGTTAATTCTATTCTATTATTATTATTATTATTATTATTATAATATATATATAATAATATATGGAAAAAAGGCAAACCAAAAATATTATTTATGTATTCATCAACGTTTCATCTTTATTTCAAGACCTCCTTAGGATGATTGGTCTGAAGAAAATAACACATAAAGTACAATGCGACTTTGATATTTAACCCTCCCGTTTTCCTGCTTCGATATCAACTATAACTTTAATAAACATGACCGCAAATAACACCGACCGCTACCAATTTTTGCCCCCCCACACCTTCCATAGTTAATTTATTTTCTCCCACTGCTACCATCTTTTTGAGCCCATAACTTATCTTTTCATGAGCGACTTTTTTCGGCTTGCATCACGCACACTTACTCCCCCTCCCTGATGGTTTAATAACTCCAACCGCCACCATTTACCCCCACACTTTCTACAGTTAACTCAATTTCTCCCATTGCTACCATCTATTTGTAGCTCATAATTTATCTTTTCATAAGCATACTTTTTAAGCTTCTCTCCTTCTACTACCACTGTTTCAAATATTTTGTACTTTGTGTGTGTTATTTTCTTCAGAGCAATCATCCTGAAGAAGTCTTGAAATAAAGACGAAACAAATATTTTTGGTTTTCCTTTTTTATTTTCTATTAGGTTGGAATATTAGTTCCATTATTTTTTATCATATATATATATATATATTTTCATCTCGTCACGCGAAAGTTAGCATATAAAATATTTGCCTTTTTCTAGCCTCTGGACGAAACCATTTCAAATGGTGAGGGGAAGCGAGAAAGCAAATAACAAGTCAGATAACCACCTCAGGCTCTTCCGCCAGCTGAAATGAATTCAGAAAAAATCCTCCGCTCTATAACAGAAAGTCAACAATGTTTTTTTTTGTTTTTTTTTAGGCATCAGACATGCTAATGTCTGTATGAAAAAATAAAATTACCGACATAATTCTATGATTTTTATATGGATATTTTAGTAACATATCTAGATAAATAGCAACTGTGAACACTGGCCAAGCATAATTCCCCTTCCCCATCATTTTTCACAGAAGGTATACACTAGTATCTTTACTTAACCCTAACATTAAGTTATTGCCACAAATTTTCTATTGGATTCAGGTCCGGACTTATTGCAGGCCAAGGTAAGATGTTAATCTGTGCCGTATGGATAATTCTGCACTTCACCGTGTGCGCGTGCTGCACAATAAATCTTGCATGTCAATAACACATACTAATCGTAGTCCGTTTTGAATTAAATTTAACTCTGCATTTACGTTACATATTAATATAATAGCATTATTTAAACTAGCAAAAATATGCGATCAGAACTCAAATAATTTTGCTAGTATATGTAATGTAAGTGTTACGTCTGCTAATGAACAGCCGTTTGAGACAATTTCTTGTTGACTTACGCTACTGCCCCCACAAAGGAGGCAATGCCTAGGAGGATGGTCTTATGACAATAGAAAAAATACTACCCCCCCCCCATCCAACAAAAAATGATTCGGAAAACGGTATCATGACAACAGAATAGATACTACATTACTCCCTTCTCCAAAAGAGAAAGGGGGTAATCCCTAGGAGGATGGTATTATGACAACAGAACAGATACGACACTCTCCCCCTGCCCCTGAATTGAGCATTGAAATATTATTCATTAATCTGAGATATTATAGTAAACTAAATTGATCATTAAAAGATAGTACAAATAATAAAAGTAATAGTATAGTTTCGGTTTCAGACAAAGATACCACATCTCCATTAGTAATGGATAAGACAATAGTTCTCAATGTTTCAGAATTAAAAAAAAAAAAAAAAAAAAATTTTAATTTTAAGAAATAATTAAGTTTTGGTTGCAGAGCATTATACGATATATGGGAGCAAGTGTACATGTAGCGATGTGGGATGTGTTAGTTGATATAGAAACGGAAATTTCCAGTTCGAAATTAGATTACATAGATAGGGAATTTTCACAAGAAATTAAGGTTAGTAATTTAGTGAACGTGTTCAAGTGTTGAGTGAGACATGGCAAATAAACTAGTAAGATCTGTGTCTTTGCCTTTTGGTTTACAAGACGAATAAACATGTTTTCAGAACACTTCTTCCACCCACCCTCACTTACGGGAGGGCATGTTATTAATAATGTATAATCCTCTATGGAGAAATTTAAGAAATAAAACAAAAGCATAAAAGCTGAAATCGAATTTGTTGTCATTAACCACTATTGCAACCGCTGCTGTTAGAAAGAAGAAGGGATACTACAATCGACACATCATCACAACTATGACGGCAGCGGCTGTTACAAAGAGAGAGAATGAGAGGCAGGCGAATTCTTCACACCGCCACTACGACTGCTACTGCAGGCAACAAAGAGTTCCTACTGCAAACAGAGACGTCACGACTAATTGAGCATGTCAACAAAACACAGCTATCTAGGAGACACGCCGGCACTCAAATTACGCTGGCAGCTGAAAGGAACAGGTTTAGCATGATACTGTATATGACGTAATTCAAATGCCACACTTTCCCAAATTTAAACAAAAGTATTTTTTGGGGTTTGAAGTATTTTCATATATATAAGTTCTAGTAACAGCCTTTATTTATATATTAATATATATATATATTAGTTAATTTTTACGTACATATAAAAGGAATCCATGGATACGTGTTTTTTGTTATCAGCATGGCTAACCTAGGCAAGGATTACTGTTTGCAGTCTGACGTTTTACCACATGACCGCCACCACCTTGTCGAAATATGTACGATTTTTTATCCTCATAATGTTACATAGTCTTTTGTTATTGTTTTTACTGGCAATAGAAACATAGCTGTTGTCTTAGTATTTTTCCACTTCCTAAGCGGTAAAGTACATTGCATTAAGTCGCCCTTTTTAATAGGACGTGTAATTATTTTTTTAATTATATATATATATATTAATTTTTACATATTCCTTTTATATATACGTAAAAATTAATTAATAATTATATATATATATATATATAAAATAATTACACGTCCTATTAAAAAGGGCGACTTAATGTAATGTTCTTTACCACTTAGGAAGTGGAAAAATATTAAGAAAACAGCTATGTTTCTATCGCCAGTAACAACAATAACAAAAGACTATATATATATATGTAGTTATGTATTTTTTATTGTTTGTATTTTTTCCACTTCCTAAGCGGTAAAGAGTTTCCTCTCTTGTATGCAGAAGACTGCATTACATCACCCTTAACAGGACGTATTTTTATTTATATATATATATATATATATATATATATATTTAAATTTTAATCAATGGGCACGTTTTTCTGGCTATCCAGCCGTTATCAGCATGGCTGACTTAGACAAGAATCGAACCCAAGACTACATTAACCTCTGGACTACGACGCCTTACCTGGAAATATGTATGATTTTTATCGCCTAAATATTAAGTAATGTATTGTTTTTTACTGGTGATAATAACAGCATTTGTATCTATTCCACTTCCTAAGTGGTAAAGAGTTTCCTCTCTTGTATACAGAAGACTGCATACAAGATACATAAAAATCGTACATATTTCCAGGCAAGGCGTCGTAGTCCAGAGGTTAAACTCCAGACAATGTAGTCGTTGGTTCGATCCTTGTCTAAGTCAGCCATGCTGATGATGGTTGAAAAAATTTAAGTATATATATATATATATATATAATGTATTTATATCTATGCAGCATTTTTTCTTTTAAGCATATTTCTTTAACTACGACACAATTTGTGCCTGCATATTTTTGTCGATCCTTTCTAATTTCCTTAAAATGCCTGTAATACTAACATAAATACGTTATTAATACTGTAACTAACACGTGATTCCCGGAAAAGGAAAAGAAAAAAAAATTATAAATATCTAAGCATCACATTCTTTACTCGATAACCACCCCTGAAGATAGATCCAGATGAATCCGAAAGTACAAGTAATATAAGCAAATATGGCAGCTACATCGGCCAGTTCTTACTTGAAACTAGAAAACACGAAAACAAATTAGTAAGGATCAAGACAAAAAATATGCAGACATAAATTGTGTTTCATATTTAATGAAGTGTGTGTGTCTGTGTGTAAATTTAAAACTCAGAAAATTCTTACAGGGAGCTATCTGAACGAATTTTTATCAATTTACAAAGAAAAAGCTTTATTTCTTCATATGATAAAATATAGCTCAATATATATCTGTATATGGATTTAAATAGTATTTAAATCAAGTTTCAGAAATAAGAGTTCATATAAAGCTGGTTTATGTACATTTAGAAGCTCAATTTATTATTCTTTCAGGTTTGGTACAATTTTAAATTCGTATACACACACACACATATATATATATATATATATATATATATATTACTGTTTCATATATATATATATATACTTATATCATAAAATAATATATTACATATATATTTGTTTCAATATTTACTTCAACAGTGCTCTATACATGAGTAGAGCTTAGTAGTAGTAGTAGTAGTAGTAGTAGTAATAGTACAAAAATATACTTATACACAGAAACGTTTGTGCGTTATTCCCAAAGGCAATCATCAGGCTAAATGCCTCTGTTTGTATACTACTAATGTATGTATGTATGTCTGTGAGCCTTATTTTTACTAACATGTCTTTAGTTTAGCAGTCACTGAACATTTTTGTTTTTGCTTTTTCTTTCGTTTTTTTTTTGTTTCTTATTTTGTTTTTTGTTTTTTGTTTTTTTCTACTTTTATTTTTCTCTATCTGTTTACTTTTTTCTTTCTTTTTTTTTTTTATTGGCGCCTGATTGGACAAAATGCAAATTTGAACTTATCTATTGAAAAAAATCTACAAATTCTTTACCGATGAAATTTAAAATATGAAGAATATATTTGGATTATTCGGATTACTACTATTCTCGTTTTGGATGTTATTCTCACAACGTTTCTGTCGATGTAACAAAATTCTGTATAGATTCCAGAGTTTGAACAGATGCACCTGAAAAGGTAGATCATCCCTCCACTAAATTGTGAAGTTGATTTTGTACTCTGTCAAGGCAAGACAGTGCTCAGACTGGCACATCCCCAGGTGTGACAGCAGTACTCCATCTTGGGACATATCTGACTCTTGTACAGGTAGAGGATTGCAGCAGGAGTCCGGTACTTCCTGGAGCAGTAGAATGATCCAACCATTTTACCTGTGACTTTAACAACATATTTGATATTAGTCTTTTAGATATTAAGTGAAAGTCAGTTCTAGGAACTTCCTCTCGGAGAGATCCATTCATTTCAACTGAGGCAAGACAGGGATCTGAGCATTGGTGGTGAAAAGAGAGAAGCTTGGTTTTTAGAGGTGTTAAAAGTAACAAGCCACTCCCTCCCCCCCATTGCAACATGTGCTCCAGGTTGAGAGAATTGGCAAGATGTTGGTCTACAAATTGAAACATTTAAATATTTTAAATGGTGCCATGTACAAAATTAAAGCTAAAAAATGTTGAATTTTTTTTAAAATTCCATTTTGAAAATAATAAATGAATGAAATAACAAACTTAATGATAAAATGTGCTTACTATGATGTTAAATAACTAGTAGTTTTGTGACAATATTGTCGGACAGAAAAGGGTTGATTCAAAACCGGACCCTAGTTTTTCCTAAGATATTATAATTATTTTGCATCAAAAGAAAAAAAAAAAAACTAGAATTGATATAAAAAAGAAAAGGAAAATTTTGTTTTCTTTTCTCGGTATTTTGGGAGATAAGAAATCCTAGGTGCTAGGGATGGGAGCTATGGCACCTCTCGATGTCAGTTGTTGTGTCAACAAATCCGCCAACAATAGCAATACGTGTTGCGAGGTCTGGACCATCTGCATCCGATATGTTGCAAAAGCAAATAAGTCTTTTTGTCGATAACGACAAAAAAGGTTAAAACGAGTATGTCATGTTTTCCTAAATTGGGAAAACAAAGGCGAGTTAAATTGATAAGAAAGAAAGAATTGTTTTTCTTTTTTTCAATATTTTGGGGAAATGTGAATTCCTAATGCCAAAGATAAAGAAAAAACGATGACAATTGTCAGCGTCAGTTGTGGTGTCACATCATCCGATATGTTACAAAAAACAAATAAGGTTTTTTGCCGATAACAACGAATATTGTTGGATCGAGAAAGATTAAACCGAGAATGATCATGTTTTTTTAGTTTCGCAAAACAAAGGATAATTTAAAAATGTTTTTGCAAACCACAGGCAATGTGGGTTAGGGGAGGGAGGTGGAATATCCGCTGAAAGATATCTCCATGACAGATATTGTAGAAAAGCGTAATCGTTAATATAATAATGGAAATAGATTTTTTTTTACTATGAATATAAGTTTGGAGGGGGAGGGAATCCCCCCCTACTGAAGTAATAGTGGAAGATAGAAACTGATGAAGAAGAAAAGAAGGCAGAATAAAAATACAATTAACCATTCCAGAATTACAAGAGCGGATTGGAAATACAAAATATGGCAAGAAAATAATAATGAATACTTTTTTTTTTATTACTGAATTAATTCTATTGGGAAATGGGTTGAGTTATGCCCAGTCTCAAAACATCTGGTTGTACCCTACTCCTCCAGCTTTCGTGATGTCCCCAGTTCGGTCGTTCCTGGGTTCAGTGGGTAACCCAGTACTGCTCAGGAAAAGTTGCCACCCTGATGAAGGTCGCAGATGTCGAAACGCCTAGTCCAGCGATCACTCACTCCCATGTTGTGTTTGTTTAGATCAATGAGCGATCAGCCAGGTTGGATCCGCAACTTGGTATTGCTGTGAAGTGAAGGGTCATTTCATGCAGACCAGTTTAATAAAATGAAGTCTGTAACGACGTGGTCTGTTGTGGTTTTCTTAAAAGAATAATTATTTTAAAAAATAAAGAAAAATAATTTACACTTGTTGGTCTCCAAAGCAAGGCAGCTCGGTAATATTAAAGTTCAACTCTGCGTGTTTTAGTTGGACCAACGTACTCTAATAATTTTGGGTGACTTGATCGTTTGTCAACGAAAATCTGTTCTAAGTTCTGGGCGAGAAAAGAATACAGACAGACTGATGTGATGTCTTCAGTTGGGGGAACAGAAGTGAGCCTTTTTGTCCGGTTCTCTCGCTGACTGGCTCACTAACTGCTGTAATCTGTTCTGTCTTCTCTTTTATTGGGACCCGCCCGTCCAACCACTGACCGATTTTTCCTTTGTCTCGATCTGAAAAACAATTACGGCCGTCATCGGCCTTATCTACATCGAGAAGCGTCACTTAAAAATATATATAGCTTAATCACCTATTGACATATGAAAAGTAATTCTATTTCTCTCCCTGGGGCTCGATAAAGGCGACCTGAGATTTTATTACCCAGCGGTCCACAGCTCTTGTTAAAAACGGCTTAGCGGCAGTTCTCATATCGTCGAGTGATTTTAACGTTTTCCTTCTCTCTATTCATACTAGCGCTGTATTAGGATCTTCGACCTTCGTAGGCTCATGGTCAACTCACACCAGCACTGTATCTTAGGCTCCAACTTTCGTGGGCTGTTCAATACTGTCACATGGTTATCCATATAAGGTGAAGCATAACAGGCTTCGGAGACACTTCTTGCTTGTCACCTGAAGTCCACAACATGAAAAAGCCGCCCCCCGAACTTAGGGTATATATCGCCAAATCAAGATCGCCCAGAACGTGTTAATATTTTGCTGGTCCAAAACAGTTTGAAGTGTGAAGTTACCCCATCTTGTAACGGAACAAGTTTTTTTTTCTTTACTAAATAATTCTTTTTCTAAAGAAAAACCCAACAGAACGAGTTGTTTTTTTTTTCATTGTTCTGCTTGAAATGACCCTTCGCTTCGCAGTGGTACCAAGTTGCTGACTAGCGCCGGACAATTGTCCTCTGATCTTTTAATCACAATGTGGGAGAGCGGTGATTGCTGGACAGGACTTTCGACATCTTCAACATCTTCAGCCTTCATCAGTGCAGCAACTTTTCTTGAGCAATATCAGGTGACCAACCAAATTCAAGAACAGACAAATTGGTGACGTCAAGGAGCAGAGGGGTACAGTTTAAGAGGATAATCAGTTTATGTGCAAGAAGTGTAAGACAATGGAGATGGATCAAAGCTCAGTTAAGAAAGTATATTTGATAGCAAGGCTATTGAGGTCGTCTAGAAGTTTTGTTACCTTAGTGATACCATTGGAGCACTGGTATGATTGCAAGGGTGAGGAGTGGATGGAATAAATTTAGAGAACTTCTGCCAGCAGAGCATTATCACTGTCGATCAAGAGAAGAGTCTATCAGACATGTGTGCGCAGTGTGATGCATGGAAGTGAAACCTGGCCAGTGAAGGTTGAGGATATGTGTTGCATTGAGAGAAATGATATGAGAATGATAGGATGGATGTGTAATGAGTCTTAAAGACAACCTTAGATCTGATGACTTCAGAGGAAAATTAAATCTAGACAGTATATGGAGATGTGTGCAGAACAGGAAACTTGGTTAGTTTGGTCACATTGAAATAATGGATAAGAGTGGTTAGGTTAGATATAGAACAGTTAATTTAGCAGGCTCAGTTGGCAAAGGAAGACCAAAGAAAACATGGGAGAATGTGATAAGGATGGACTTGAGAGAAAGAAGGATAAATAAAGACCTGGGCTATGATAGGTTAGCTTTGAAGTCTATTTCTAAAAGCTTTCCAACACATGCCAGTATGTAAAAGAGACATTAAACCGATTATGATGATGAAAAATTCTTGTGAAAATGAAAACTTTTCACAATTTACTTAAATAAATGCCTTGCCGAATCTTGCTTCCCTGTTAGCTGGAAAATTGCTTCTGTGCTAACAGTATTGAAGAATTCTGGTGAAAGAACTAACCCGCTCAATTATGACCCCCATCAGTCTCCTCCCTCTCTTCGCTAGAATCTTTGAATCGTTAATCAATCTAGCGCTAGTCCATCATTTCATAAACGTTAAACTTCTTTCAGACCGACAGTATGGATTTAGGTAAGCCCATTCTAACGATCATCTCTGAATGCATATACCATGCACTGGACAAAGCAGGGGAAACTAGGGCAGTAGCCCTTGATATATCCAAAGCGTTTGTTGACAAGGTTTTATAAAAATTAAATCGTACAATATTAATGGACGAATACTTAATATAATCAGATCCTTCTTAGACAAGAGAAAATCCAGGTTGTCCGCGATGGCCTTACATCCAAACATGACATTAATGCGGTGTGTCTCAGGGGGCGATCTTTGGACCTTTATTATTCCTAATATTCATAAACGACCTCCTTGATGAAATTGTGTCCAAGATTGGTATATTTGCTGATGGTACCATGCTTTATTCCAGACATGTGGGAAAAATGAATGCACACATATCCAAAGCAATGTCTGAAACCTTAGAAAATGACCTCCAGTTTGTAGTGGAATGGGGACATAAATGGATGGTAACATTCAATGCTACTAAGACAAAGCTCGTTTCCTTGAACAATTACCAGAAACATTTTCAACCACTGCAAAGCTGCTGCACTAGAAAACTACTCAACCTAACAGTATTCTATATCTCTACAAAGCCACTATTCGCCCATGCATGGAATATTGTTGCCACATCTAGGCTGGTGCAGCTACCACTAGTCTCTCCCTATTAGACAAGGTCCAAAAAAGTCTCCAATCTTACAGGTCTCGCATTATCAACCAAGCTCTAACCCCTGTCCCTTCGCTGAAATGTTGCATCCTTGTCCTTGTTTTACAAGTACTTTGATGGAATGTACTCCGACGAACTTGTAGCACTGGTGCCCACTCGACGTAAATATCCTAGATTAACCTGACAATCCAACCTCTTCACTGTAGAGGTCCCCAGATGCGGGAAAGCCTTTTACTCTAATAATTTCTTCCATCGAACTGCTAGACTTTGGAATTCCCTCCGTTTCCTGCTTCCCTTCCTGTACTAATATGCAGAAATTTAAATGTAATGTGAACAGACATCTTGCTGCTCAACTCCCTACTTAGGATGTCCCTGTGGGTATGGTCCTTAATTCACAGTAGCCCCTTACGTCTCAGTGGCAATGTGTCTTGATTGAGGAGAATATGAGTAAAAAAATGAAATAAAAATTGAAAAGTTTAAATATTTTAAATGTCCCCATATAAAAAGTTGAAGCTGAAATATGTTGTTGAATAATTTTATTTTTGATAACTTTTTGTTTTCATTTTGAAAGTAGTAATGAAATAACATTATTTATCTTTATTTAATTTTACTTTCAAAATGAAAAAAAAAGTTATTAAACGAAAAACTAAAATTATCGACAACGAGCATTGGATCTTGGGAATTACACTGCTTAATGACATCCAAAGGTGCTACGGCATAGCGCTGATCACGAGCAAGATGAGGGAATGGCGGCTCAGATAGTTTGAACATGTGCTGAGGCCTGCTGCCAACGACGACATGTTGTGAAACTTACTTTTACATTAGAAGCCGTCCGGAAGCGACCGAGAAAAAGGCCGATGATGAGATGGGTAGACGCTCTGCACAAAAATCTTTGTTAAATTGGCTTTCACTCTGACTATGCTTGTGATCGTGCCAAGTGGCGACAAAAATCCATTATTGCAGACCCCACCGTAGCTTGGGATTAACGGACAAAAGAAGAAGAAGAAATGATTGTAATAACAAAATTAATAGATAAAATGCATTTTTCATTGTGATACTACAGGACAGCCCCTGTCCACAGAGAAACGAACACAAGTTTATACTAGTAAAGTACATTTTTTTGAATCGGCATTGATAGTTGATTCTGTTCTTGGCATTGGGATGGACCATGCGAAGGTTGCCAACATCTATAAGTGAAAGTGGTGCCAGGGAAACGACTCTGATTCGAACTTTGCATACCTAGGTCGTTATCTACTTCTTCTTCATCTTCTTCATCTTCTTCTTCATCATCATTATCATCATCATCATCATCATCATCATCATCATCATCATCATCATCATCACCATCATCACCATCACCACCACCACCAAAAAATTGGAATTAAACAAGTTTCTTTTATTAAATGTTAGCTTTTTCTACTAGCTGCTGAACCATTGCCATGGCATGTAGGTGTGAAAAACTTGAGAGGAAACAGATTTTCAACTGAATGTGTGAAAAGAATTTTCGCATAGGTAGGGGAGGCTAAGGTGAGCAGGCAGTTATATTATTTAAAAAATACTGATCCAACGGGTCATGCTTAGTGAATCCATAAATATTTAAAGATATTAAGAACTTGAAGAATAATTTTTTTTTTAACCCAGACTAGTTTATACCTGCTCCTTGAGTGGTGTTGGTACAGCACCTGGGTATGTCAATTTCCATCTTTACCTAGTTTCTATCATTTTATAGCAAGTAGTAGAAAGAAAAATATTTGAAATTTTCTGGGAAAAAATATTCTACTAAATATTTGCATGAGAGAGTAAGTAACTACGCTGAATCTATTTACGTATTGTTATTCATTGTTTTTAAGAAAAATAATTCTCTTTGAACTAATGCCAAATACCCTTTATGTCTCTTTTTTTTCCGGATTATTAAAAAAAAAGTCACTTAGTTAAAAAAAATATTTGTGATATTTTTTTGTTATGTTAATTTCTTTAAATTTATAAAGCACTTATCCAGTTAAAAGAAAAATCCTTTAGACTTACGTGAGATTCGAACTTGGGTATTGACATCGAGAAGACTACTGCCTTAGTAATGTGTATTCTGCCTATTCCTTTTTTGTCAACCAATCACATGTCTATTTGCATACGAAAAGACAAACTCCAAAACACTAAGTTTTTAATAGTATTAGATGACTGAATTAGGCATGTAATAATCTCCAAGGTTGATATGCCGTTAAACAATACAGTCAAACATACATTAGATTTGCAGTCTTGCTCAAAGACATTCGAGAAAAGTAACTTACACGTAAAAAAAACAAAAAACAGTGAAACAATAGCAAAAAAGATGCCTTCAGCAAGTACTTCAGAATAACCTGCTAATCCACATGTGTTGACACAATGGACCCCCCCCCCCCCTTGGGTGGAAGTTATGTTCTCAATCATGTGGCGAAGTTTTCCGGAAAATGTATGCAATTCCTTTTTCGTTTCGTTTTATGTAATTTACGCTACAACTAATAAAAAACTAATGCCTCAAGTCGAATTGTGTATTGTTGGGCATTGACGGAAGTTTGTACTCGTGTTAGCATGTTACCACATTTTCATTGCAAAACTCACATAGTGAATTGACGCATTTTAAGAATATCTGTTCTTTTTTATCTCACTTTTTATTTATGTTTTTAATATTTTTTAGATGAGATTTATAATTTAGATTATTCGATCTATCTACCCCGCTCCCCTCCGTCTCACATAGATTAAGATAAAATTCCGTTCAGGTTCTAAGGTTCCTGAAAATAATGATAGAGTAGAGAAAGACTGACAATATTTTTTAGATGAGATTTATAATTTAGATTATTCGATCTATCTACCCCGCTCCCCTCCGTCTCACATAGATTAAGTGTAGAAAGCGGACCTTTAGTTTACTTTCGGCAGCCTCGTAACTCTTGCTTTCCTTATTTTGTCCTTTAGTCCTCACATTCCACGAACAATGTTTCGGACAAAGGGGAAAAAATGGCTGTTTTCCGTATCAGAATCTATCCATCTAACACTTATCGTTGGCTATTTTTTGCCTTTGAAGTAGTATTTTTTTTTTTTAGCTCCTTACATTAAGTGGCTTCATGCCTTGTCTGGAGTGATTTCCATAAACAAATAAAGGGTTCGGTTTAAAATTCCGTTCAGGTTCTAAGGTTCCTGAAAGTAATGATAGAGTAGAGAAAGACTGACAACGTGTTTTCTGTGAGAAAGGAGTTGTAGAGAACAGAGCTCATCCTCCACTCGATTGCAAAGTCGATTTTGAACTCTGTCAAGGCAAGAAAGACTGCTTTGAGCGGCACCTCCCTAGATGTGGCAGCAATACTCCATCTTAAGATTTGTCTATAGGTAGAGCATTGCATCAGGAGTCAGGTACTTACCAGAACAATAGAATGATCCAACCATTTTTCCAACAACCGTAGCTGGATTGGATATAAGTTTTCCATTTTAGATCTGGAGTAGAAAGTCAATCCTAGGAGCTTATCAAAACAAGGGACTACCTCAAGGAGAGCGTCATACATGTTAACTGGAGCACAACAAGAATCTAAGTGTTGGTGGTGAAAGGAGAGAAAATTGATTTTAGAGGTTTTAAAAGTAACAAGCCATTTTTTTTTTCTATCGGTCGTAACGTTTAGTAACAAAATCACTGGTTCGGAACATTCTGTTGGTTGGCACTCTCTACTTCACCTCAAAAAGACACAGAAGCTATAATTTAAAATATGTATATAATAATAAATGACACTAAAATAAAAAATCTATACAAAATACCTACTTGATGTCGTCTAAATATTGACATCTTGGAATTATTACTTATATAATTAATCTGTTAATAGGATTTAGTGTTGTTTTATTACAAAGATTATGAATTATTTTATTTAAACAGCTTGTAGTGTTGATGGAAAAACTTTAAAAATCCGTATAATTAGACTGGTAGTTTCAGGTGGACCTTGTGACTAAAAATTAGACCGGTAGGTTGAAGTGGACCTCGTTAAGAAATATATGTAACAAAGGATAATTTATTCAAATTTAGTTATTCTTTTATGTAATTTGTTCTCCAATTTACATCTATTAAAGCTGAGTTAATCAACGTTTGTTTCCCTAAGGCTAAAATATTCCTTGAGTTTTGGGATTATGTTGGAAAAGAAATTCGAATTTAATTGTTCTAATTAGTTGTTCCAACATTTGGCTGATCCGACCTTTTAACCATACCAGACAGTAGAGTTGGGCGGTTTTGAAATTTTGGTTTCGGTATCGGTTTCGGTTTTTTTCCCTTAAAACCTCGGTTTACGGTTCGGTTTTTCGTTTTTTTTTTTAAATTTTTTTTACTATGGAAGCTATTCATTCTCTTGTGTGATGATTAGTTATTATTCAACGTTTAGTTGAATTATGCCACTGTTTCGATAATTTTGTGACTGAATCATTCTCCATGATATGAATCATATAAGTTTTAAGGTGTTGACTGTTGTAATCAAAGTTCTGATACCTTTTCAACAGTTAACTCGTTAAAACAGTGACCAAAGATTCATGAAAGATTTCTGAAGAATAAAACTGAGTTTGAATATACATTCTATCTAATTCTTTAACCCATCAGAAGCTAAAATATAACTCAGAAATGCAAGAAATTAAAAAACGAAAATTTATTTAAACAAACAAAATAATTTTACAAATAAAATTAAGCAAAAATGATGATGAAAATGAAATATTGTCAAAATTATTTGACAGATAAACATTTAAATTTTTAGTAGGTGAAAATGTTTTTACTCATTTTCTTAGGTTGTGATTGAGAAAACTAGTTTCTTAGCCTACATCTCCGGTCACTAATGACAAGTCCAGCCTTACTAAATATCCGTTCACTCGCTACAGAGGTAGCTGGAATACTCAAAAGTTCTCTTGCCAGAATACAAAGATTCGGGTAGAGCCTCCCATTTTTCTTCCACCAGACAAAAGGACAGGCTGATGGGTCGATGGATTTTCCATACAGAAATCGATCTACCTCGTTTTTAATCCGAGATATTTTTTTACCGCTGGTATCAATTTCTTTTGTTCTTGCCTGACGTTTCTTTCGGAGAAAACCCCAAAAGTCTTTTTCCCCTTTTGGTTCACTACTTTGCTGTACTTCTGCTGGAATGTTTTCGTCCGTGTCATCGGATAGAGTCGAAAAATAAACACACCATATACTTCTCGAATTGCCGGTGTTGACTGTTGGGATGTCTGTCATTTTGTGTGCTCGAAGTTCTGTCAACTGGTGCGTGTTGGGGTTAATATTTGTTTTTAAGACAGGGTAATAAAACTTTATAGACATGCGTAAAAGACTAGTAGTACACCCGAAAACCACGCCAAGGGAAAAGGAAGGATGGTTAAAAAAAAAGTAGAGATTATTAATTCACCTAAAGTCATTTTTTAAGCTTTAAGGTAATTTTAGTCATAGAATTCATGACTTGGATTAAAGTTTAATAATTAAACTTTCGAATAAATTGTCAACTCTAAATAAATACCATATTAACAATTTAGTAAAATATAAAT
This sequence comes from Sepiola atlantica, assembly GCA_963556195.1. NCBI lineage: Eukaryota > Metazoa > Mollusca > Cephalopoda > Sepiida > Sepiolidae > Sepiola > Sepiola atlantica. The sequence continues at coordinate 91,060,220 of OY744516.1, forward strand.
CGTTGCATAGTCTATTTTTTGAATAACCCATTTTGGGGAGAGAAAACGGTATAGTTGAGAGATAGTTCTCTAGAAATGACAATTTATGTATGAAGTGGCTTTTCAAAAGTAAACAATGAAATGCCTAATGTTTAAAATAATTTTTAAAATCCGAATAAAGTGATACTAGCATTGGCAACTACTTTTTTTCTTTTTAAATGTTTATACTCGCTCGCTACTTTTCGTTTATTTACTTTTACAACAAGTATTTTTTTTAAATTTCATTTTAATAACTTATTTTTTTAGATAACTTTGAAACAAACATAAATAATTATTTTACAATTTTAAGTTGAATCAAATAGATTTTCGACATCATACGGAACGCGTTTGATTTTTTCTTTTTCATTTGAAAATAGTTTATGCTAAAAATACGATGTCATGTTGTCTGTCGTATTTCTCTTTTTTTCATTTGAAAATTCAAAATGTTAATGATAAACAAACTGTAAACAAAGATTTCTTCCTACAAGTCAATTAAATGTTTTTATCATATATTTGTTCAATCTGTCCTCTTACTAATATAACATTTTTTGGTAATATTCAATTTTATTCAAATCGGAAAATCTTTTCAACCGTGTTTCCTTGTATATGGTGGCTTACTGTAGTAAAAACACAATACCGAACGGTTACGGTTTTAAAAAAAAAACCGATTCGTCGGTATGGAGACGAAACCGAAAAACCGCGGTTTTTCAGTAAAACCGCCCATCTCTACCAGACAGTTTGTCCTTGAACAATTCTAAGTTCAGGTAAACGGAAAATAATCATTATTTAAAACTTTCTAACATACCCAACATTCAATATATAAAAAAAGTGACCAAGCATAACTTTATAATTGTAAATTTGAAAATTGAGCAAAATATGAAACCGTCTCTGAGGAAGAGTATTTTACCCAAAGAATATAAGACCAAAGTTTTTAAAAAACTGGTTTTTGCTCCATTTTCAAATTTTAAATTTAAAAGATGCTTCAAAAGAACTTTGACATTCTCATACTTCTCGGCATGCCATTACTTTAAAGTTCTGAATGATAAAAGGGCTGTTTCAATCATACCATTGCATGACAACAAGCAAATACTATAACAATTGAATAAAAGGATCTTACTAAAAAAAAAAAGGAGGTAATTTTTACTAATATGAAACACTTCCCGTATCTGAGGAAGGGTATTGATTTACTCCTCTCCAGGAGTTAGGCACAAGGCCAGTTTTTATCTTACTCCCACAAGTAAGATGTGACCCAAGGTCGGGTCGGGAAAGTGGGGTTTAAAAATTGCCTGGGCAGCCCCGTCAGCATTCCCCGGTAGGGGCGCCTCAGGCAGTAAGCAATAAACTTACTCCTCCCCAAAGAGGGAAGGCGAAGCCTGAGAGGGTGGACCTCCTAGAACTGCACAGGACAGACCCATAGACCGGCGTAAATCAAGCCCCGAAGGCCAAGACAATACCAGTCTATGGGGTGCAGTATCCATCGGAACAGATACTACACTTTGATCTTAGCCAAAAGGCCCTATCTGAGGAAGGGTATTTCACCCGGAAAATTGATAAAAAAAGAAGAAAGAAAATGAATAAAAAAATATTTCCATCTTATTCATTCTATGCTGTGATTATGACCCACTTGAGATTTTCCAAAATTAATGTTCATACCAGATAGTGGACTTCATGGTCAGTCAGTTTTTATGTCCATAGATTAACAGCTGATAATCTCAATTGTCTCAGTTGTGGTCCAAGTGATATCTATATATATTCCAACAGATGGCAGAGGAAGTCCGTTTTGGTTTCTGTGCTTCACAGAGACAGATGGACCCTTGGGCCCTAAGCTAATGGATTGAGTTCAGATGGAAAATATGTTTCTCTTGATTTGTAGGCCTGTTGTTCAGCAGAAGAAAACTAGTATCATTGTAATGTCTCTCAAAATCAAACATTTTTACTTGTTTTAAACTAGAGTTGTGGTTTTGTTTGAAGGGAGAATCCTTTCATTGCAGCACTAACTAAGACCACACAATTGACAGGTGTGAGCATCAGCACCAACTTCAGATGAAGACAACAAGTGGACGATCACTGTCTGTGCAGGGAACGCACACATACGCACGTTCACACAAGCTTCAAAGTGCATTAGATGCTTTGCATGTAGAACACGTTCTTTTTTCCTTGGAAAGCCAGCAGGTGTTATCTCCATGCTTTTATTTAAGTCTCGTCTGATTCGTCCAGTAGTTCTTCGTTCTCCCAGCCAGCATCTTGGATTAGGACTGAACGTGTTGACCTGGAACAAAAGCGTTCAATGAAACAACACCTGGTTCACAGGTTTATTTATATTTCCGAAAAACGGAAGTAGTAAACCGGGCGTGTTTAAAATATTCCAATTTTTTTCTTCAATGGAGTTGGAAAGAGAGAGTGCCTTTTGACTTCCGAGACATGTCTGCCACAGACAAGATTCAGCAAAGAGAGAGGGGGAAACTGAAGCAACCTCACTTCTCTCCCGGTTTTAATGTTACTCTCTATGACTCTGTTGCCGACAGTGTTTGGGGGAAAAGGTAGGCATATCGCCCCCCCCCCCCCCCCCCAATTGTAGTAGTAATCGTGAAAAACAGCATATTCAGTCTCAGTGGAGGAAATAGGAAAGAATGACTGACCCCCCCCCCCACACACACACACACACACAAACAAACAATATACAACACAACTCGGTTCCTTTTTAGTTTGAGATAAAAATACGGTTTTAATTTCAGGTATTTGAATGTTCTATCTATAAAAAGTTGAGTATTTTATGCAATTTATTTTTATTCTTTTCTAGGTGCAGGAGAAAATCTTGAGAATACAATGACTGCATTTAAACAGTAAGTGTGGATAAGTATGACTTCTTAGTCACAATACCCAGATGTTATATCTACATCTATAAAATGATCATATTTGGGTCACGTGATTAACATGATATATTTTCATTTTTATTACCAGCTAATCATAAAGCATTTATTTGTTAAAATCAGACTTTTATAGTTACAGGTGGCCCAAATAAGCTATAATTTTTCTCCATCTCTCCTGATCACTATCCCAGTCTAATTACAATATCTTCAAGCATTTATTTATGAAAATCAGACTTTTTAGATTTTATTGATGGCTCACTAGTCACAGGACCTGTCTCACATAACTTACTGTAGTGATAGCTTGTTAATCAAATATTTTTTCCAATTTTTCCTTTTATTTTTTTAAATTTTAAAAAAATTTATTCTATTCATCACGAACGGCGCTCATTTTTTTTTTTTGCTAGTGCTGTCTCCTACCCAAGCGTTTCTTTTATGAGTGGGGGGGGGGCATGACTCACAAGTTGGGAAGTCACAGTAACATCTATTTGTTGACCCCTCACATCTTTGTGTCTATATATAAAGTTTTAGTTCTTGTTTACAAACTACTAGGATTTTTTAGATAGATCCCCCCATAACTAATATATATATATATATATATATATATATATATATATATATTGAAACTATATTACCCAGGCTACTTAGATAAATATTCATCTTGATCAAAGAGGGCATAATAATAGTGTGATGGGGAGGAGCTGCATTTGTGTTTGACATCATTAAAAGCGGAAATGCATTTTTATTCATAACTTGAAAATTATAGAAATTAAAAAATAAGAACATAAAAATGTTAAGGGGTTTAGGGCTTAGGGCAGAAGTTAACCAGGGCCAGCAAGGATTCCTGGAAAATGCTAGGTGTGCCTCGAGGGATTTAAAGACTATAAATTTACTGAAATTCGTTTCAATTAACATCAATTGATGAATGCTGAGTATCACCTTCAGCCCCGCCCTCAAAATTGAATATTTAAAAATAAAAAATAGGTAATATGATGTTATGGACTGGGCACAAAAAAAAATACCAGGATTCCTTATTAAATTCCTGGGGCAAAGTAGTGTCTTCCTATTATCATCATCAGTTTAATGACCGTTTTTACATGCTGGCTTTCATTAAATGGCTTTTAGAAATTGACTTCCAAACTAAACCTACCTCTGTCCAGGTTTTTATTTATCCCTCTTTCTCTCAAATCCATCTTTATCACTTTCTCCCATGTTTTTCTTGGCCTTCCCCTGCCAACTGACCCTGCTACCTCAACTGTTGTACTAACCCAAAAAATCTAATCCATTCTTTCAATGTGAAACCATATCAAAGTCAATTAACAATTGTAATTATTATTAATTTCATTTATTGTTGATGATGTCTTCAATATTTTTTTTTCTTTTTTAGTGCAAACCACCTTGGAACTCAAATGTTAGAGCTTGACTGCCATTTGACCCTCGATGGTCAAGTCGTCGTCTCCCATGACAACTCCCTCCTACGTATTTGTGGTTGTGAAATGCTTATCTCACAAACAGATTACAAGGTAATCCTAACCAAGTCTTTAAACAAGAACGGGTATTCTTAAGATGTGCCTAGTCAATCTAACAATGACAATGCTATTTAAAACTTGTGTGTGATGGGCCCACCAACTGATGGATAAAGTCTATTGTAGAACTGTGTGGACACTGATACAAAATGGTATTTTATGGTTAAGCTTGACAGGTCACTAAAAGTGCTTTTTCAAACTTAGGCATGATTGACTGATGGAAGGCCGGATGGACGCATCTAAAAATGTTGTATAAGATGCATAATATTGCGTAAGGTGCGTGATGTGATGTAAGATATATAATCTATAATCTTGTGTAAAATATGTGATATGTTATGTTCAAGTTTTGTTATATCAGATATTTGATGTGTAACTTTGTAAGATATGCGATTTTTAATGTTGTGTAAGATATCTAATATTGTGTTGATGTGTAAGATATGTGTTGTGTGTGATATGTAATGTTGCGTAAGATATCTAATGTTGTTGTTGCAACGGTGTTCACCCTGGTCGGATTGAGCCGGCTTCTTTCCTGGCCTGCACAACATCTCGAATCATGGCGGCCCATGCACGGTGGTCCTGAGCAAGGTCGTACAAGATGGCTAGCCAATCGCAATTCCACGATCGAAGGCCGACTACCTGTGGACCTGAGAGCTCAGCCAAAATCTCTTTGATGGTTGTTGTCCAGGTCCCCAGCTGTCCACAGAAACACTTGCTCCACCCAGACAGAGAGGTAGTCTCATGTGTAAGATATGTATTGTTTAACTATGTGAAACATCGATTTGACATCGTTGTGTCTATTAAATGCACTGGAAATAAGAATAGGCATGTGACGCAATCTCTAAGATATCACTCCCCCGTGAAGATCATCTTGAATTTCATTCTTCATAGCATCTGGACTGTGGATGAACTAATGAAAACGAATTTTGTAGAATGTTGTTAATAATTTATTTCTTCACCATCTCCAGCCAGTTCATAAGATCCTTGAAGCTTTTATTATCATTTTCTTATCCAGGTGGCCATGAGGAAGAGTTTCCACGCAAGGCCACCTGTCTACTTTTGATCTCTCTCCAACTGAGTCAACTATTTAAAAAATACCCTCTCTCTAACATAATGTGATCTTGTTTAACCAATCAGTCTTGTATCTTAAACTCCCCGCCCCCCTTTACTATCTCACATTGGGCTACGGGCTATTGATCCATATTCGTAAATTTAAATTTCTTATAATGTTTGTTTCAATTCAATGTTTCTTTCTTTATTACAGGATTTACCATTGTTAAAACCGGAGTTACCGCTAGATTTTAATCCCAGTAAGTTTATATTTTCTTTACCTTTGTATTGAGAGGGGCGTTTTTATTTTTTGTTGTTTTTAGTGGCGCAAAATTTGAGATCTCATATTTGATCAGGCATTTTTATACTAATAGATGAAATAAATCTAAAATATGAATTAAAATAGGTCTCTTGATAGTTTTTTTTTGTCATCGATAGCTTTCTTCCTACAAAATGTTGCTGGCATCTCTCTACTGTATCGTTATGTTCATTGTAGGTGCTCGACTGAGCACCAATCTCTGACCCCTCCCCCTGTAAAACATTTGCAGCAAGAACTCGGCGTTCTACAACCACAGCCAAAAACTTTCCTTTTTCTCTCTCTCTCTCTGTACCAAAAACCAAACAGAACTTCCATGAACAAAGTTTCTTTCCTAGAACATCCCATCTGTTGAACAAGATACCACAAGTGTTCTCCCCAACCGACTACAGCATGGTCCTCTTAAAGTCTAATGTAAACAAATATTTGTTGAGCCATCCTCTTAAGTAATCTTAATCTTCTGCCCATTCCACCCACCGTTTCTAATCCTCTCATGACAGTGATCATTGTCCAATCAACAATCCTTTTAACCCTTATCTTTGAGTGCCTCCCCCGCCAGGCCGTGACCCATCAGTACAAAAAAATCAATCTTTGATTCTGATTTATCAATTTTTCTCATAGTGTCGTTTTTTTTGTTTCTCTCTCTGTTTTTATGTGTGTTAAAGAAAGAGACAAACTTATTTTTGGAATATGTGAGTTTAATAGAAAAACAATTTACCATGTAAAAAAAAAAAAAAAAAATAGAATCCAGGATTAATAAGTCCATGTGTTATATTTTCACTTATCGATGTATGTATAAACTATTATATACCTCTCATGAACCCAGGTTATATTTGTCTGCTGATAACCCACCCAGACACCAATGTTATAAAAAAAGGCTTATTACAAAGAGGAGTACAGTCAAAGAAAACATCAGAGCGACAAGAGACAGAAAATCTCCGCCTGGAAGGCACATAGTTTTGTGAATTCCATCTGGAGGCACTCTACCCCCTAAAAGTGTCATTCAAACTTTTCCATGTAAACATGGCCCTCCTTAGGTAACACATGTGCTGATTGACAGGGAACTTGACGACAGCCACTTATATCATTTCATTAAAACAAGATTTTAAAATTATTTTACCTACTATTATGATAAACAAGTAATTTTAATAAATAAATCATTTAATATTTATTTTAAACGAATAGAGCAATGTAGAATTTTATTTTTATTAATTTTGTAAGCTGCTGATGCTGTTTAGACCATTATTGAAAAATGTCTCCATTTTAACAATATTCCTAGCTGGAACAAGTATTTTTTGAAAGAAGTTAAATAAAATACACAAGGAAAAATAAAAATTGGCAAGTCAGAATAAAATATCGATTTTTCATATTCAAAGCTATCAGTGGCAAACTTCAAGAAATAGATCGACTTCACTTTATTATATAGATAGAATAAAAAGAACATATACAGTCAATGACGAAATTTGAATTATTCTACTTTTTGGATGTTATTCTTACATTTCGATTGATATAGCCTCCGACCTTCGTCGAACAAGGGAATCTTTACAGAATTTTGAATCAAACCCTTTAATTATTCACAGGAGTAGCTTGCTCTCGTTCCATCAGCCATGACCGCAAGGACCCGTGGTACAACAGATAAAAGTGCTACGGTATAATCAGTTCTAAGTGACAGGCTTCTAAAGGTTCAAGATTAAATTCTCAGTATGGGCAATACTAGTAATACAATTACGAATTACAAAAACTTCATGACTGATGGAACGAGAGCTAGTTACCTCTGAGGATTAATAAAAGGTTCCGTTCAAAATTCCATACAGATTAGAGTTCGACAAGGCGTACTTGAAGAAGGTCAAAGGTAACATTGGCTGAAACGTGTGAGAATAACATCCAGTAATCGAATACTACAAATTATCAATCCTCATCTAAAAACTTCTGAAACATCAAGACGATATTATTCATAGACCCATCAATTTTTAATATTATCCATTTATCAGTCTAATAGCTGTATAATTCCAGGTGTTATATGTTAATTGGTGTACTACCTCCCTCAAAAATGATGAAAAGAAAATATTATGCTTTACAGTGTTGGCACTCATATTCATATAAAATTATAGAATGACTTAAGAAATTTAATTTTTAATATATAAATTATCATTTCTGATGACCTAAAGAAAAAAAAACACCAATTTTATTTTGAGTGAAAGATTTATTTTTGTATTCATTTCAGATGGTGGGGGTTTGTCTGACTTGCTATCTACTTATCTAAATAAATAAATGCGAAAAAAATTCATTTATTACCCCTATATTATCAGAACAGCTTACGGTTATTTAAATACATAATACAACATAATCTTTTGAAATACTATATATATATATATATATATATATATATATATATATATAATGAGAGCAACAACGCAAACACATCTATTTGTATGCCTAATTTGCATAACTATTTTTTAAAAACAGTTTATAATGAATAAATGTTTGGTGTTATTCATTTGTAATTTTATTGTCCTATTTTACCTATATATATTTTTATATGCATTAGTTTCGTCAATATTAACAGTAATTAAAATGATTTAATAAAAAATAAATTATCAAAACCTTTCCTAAAATATTATGTTCATTAATTTTCAAGGGAGGTAATTTAAATAAAAATGACAATAAATTTATATCAAAGATATATAATCTAAGTTATACATTTAAAAAGAATATATAGAACTAAATTAATATCTAACAGATCGCGGATCTTTTTTTGCTTGCATATGACTTTCACCTCAGACCTAAAAATTGAAGACTTACATAAAATCCATTGCTAAAGTCGCTGGAAAAATGGTTTTCTTCTCTTCCCTGCAGCCCCTTTCTCACAAAAGAGACCTTGCTAGTCTTTCCATACTCTATTGTTAGTTTCATGGTAGGTGCTCGCCTGAGCTTCAATCTCAATGTTCACTCCTGTAAAACCTTCTCAGCAAGAACTCTTTTTTTTCTACCAACACTGCAAAGAACTCTCCTTTTTTCCTGTGTACCTAAAATTAAACGGAACTTCCATGAACATAGTTTCTTTCCAAAAATTCCCATCTGTAGAACATATTACTGTGGGAATGTTTTCCTTTAAACTACAACATGGTTGTTATCAAGTCTAATGTCAACAAATATCTGCCGAGTCATCATATTTGGTTTAACATCCGTTTTACATACTGACATGCATTGGACAACTTTAAGAAATAGACTTCCAAACTAATCTATCCCTGCGCACGTCTTTATTTATCCGTCTTTCTCTCAGGTCCATTTTTATCACTTTCTTCCATGTTTTCCTTGACCTTCCCTTGTGAACTGAACCTGCTACCTCAACTCTTCTACATCTACTAAACCAAGAACTGTCATCCATTCTTTCAACGTGGCCATACCATTGAAGTCTACTCTTCTGCACACATCTACCTATGGTTTAATCTTGCTCTGAGGTCATCAGCCTGTCTTTAAGAGTTGCATTACACATCCATTGTATAATTCTCATATTATTTAACCCCATGCAATGCATATCCTCAACCTTCATTGGCCAGGTTTCATTTCCATACATCATCACACTGCATACACATGCCTGATAGACTCTTCCCTTGGCCGACAGTGTAGTAATAGCAGAAGTTCGTTGAACTTACTCCATCTACTCCTAACTATTGCAATCACACTAGCACCACCCCCTCCTTGTGCTCCAATGGTATCGCCAAGATAACAAAACTTCTCGACAACCTCAATAGCTTCGCCATCCAGATATACTTTCTCCACATCTGAGTTCTCATCCATATCCATTGTCTTACACTTCTTGCACACAAATTGGTTATCCTCTTTCAACCTACCAGTAATTTCACTGCATTTCTTGTGTACCTAATGCAAAAGGTAACACAAAAAGATTGAATTGCACCTGACTCTCTTTCCACAAACTGAGCAGAGGAACTTTGCTCTTTTTGGAAGCTGTCCAACACTACAACCACTGACCATCACTTTGGTATTGGTAACATTCACTCTCAGACCTTTACTTTCCATAGCATTCCTCCAAGTCTTTAACTTAACAAGTCGATATTCCATTGTTTTAAAGGCAAGTACTAACTCATCAGCATACAACATCTCTTCCGGACAACCTGTACGGAACTTCATGGACAATGTTTCTAAGACACAAATAAAAAGCAACAAACTCAGTACAGAACCCTGATGTAGTCCCACTTTAACATTAAAGCTGTCACTAAATGTGCTGTTAATTCTAACACAACTTTGAGCATTTCTGTACATTGCTTGAACAACCTTCACTAACCACTCGTTTGCCCCTAGTTTACGCAAAGCCCACTAGACTTGGCACTTGGCACTCTGTTAAAAGCTTTCTCCTGATCCACAAAAAAAAAATACAGGTTCTTCTTACCAAGGTAACAATTCACAATTGTATTAAGATCCCAGTCTTTTGGGACAACCTCTTCTTTTATGATCTTATTTGTCAAGTCTGTGATCATCTCAATGCCTGTTTCATCTACAGCCTTCAACATTTTTGCAACAACGTCTGAAAGCCTCCGGCCTTACCCTTCTTCATCTTACTCACAGCTTCCTGTACTATTTCTTTCTCAATTAAATAAATGCAACTTAATTATTATATGCGTTTATGAATACGTCACATCTCTTCTATATGTTCGCATTTCGTATTTGGCTGATGAAGATGATAGGAAGCTCCGAAAATTCCCATCCAAAATGGGAAAAGAAAAAAAAACTATATTTAACGATATATTAACGATGCTTCGAAAAAAAAGTTTAAAAACATATGAGCAGATTTAATTAACAAAACGATGAGTTACAATGATCTGTAAGTAATTTGTTTTTGTTATTTATTTCCTACAATAATACCTTACAACAGAAGTTTTTGTGAACATGCATTGTAATATATATATATATATATTTATATATATATATATATATATATATATATATATAATTGATCAGAATAAAAATTGGATAGAATACAATATTTATTAAATCCTCAATTGTTCAAACAAGGGTAATATAAAAAAAAACTTTTTTCCTTTCCTTAATCCATGGATTTTCAAAGATATGCTCTTATCAGAGGAAATTAAACATGGGAAAAACAAAAAAGACAAATTAATTTGTACAAAAATAGATTAACATAGAGGCATGATTTGATCAAATATTTCGCCATTTGAATAAGCTTCATCAAGAATAAACATGATGAATTAACAGTCAATATTTATGCATTTGTGCCATGGTGGAAGTAAGAAATTCAAAATGCAAGGTAGCTGGGTATGAGAGTGTTAGTGTGTGTGTAGTGGAGAGACTGTGGTTGTTTCAATATGAAATTGATATTAGTTGAATACTTCTGTAATGATTTTCTAATAGGGTGGACAGAGAGGGAGTAGTAAAGTGAAAATGGCAAAATAAAAATAAACTATATATATTTAACAATATATTAACCATGCTTCAAAAAACAAAAGTCCAAAAACATATGGGACGGATTAATAAAAAAAACGGTGAGTCACAGTGATCTGTAATTAACTTGTTTTTGTTATTTATTTCCGACAATAATATACATACCCAGACATGAAAAGTTAATAGACATACCACAAAAAAAAATCATGCATATTTAAAGTTTCTACTTCCTTCATCAATGGCCAGTACTCAAAGCCGTACAAAGCAGTAGTATAAAATTTGAAACATCGATATTTTATACTTATATATCACCATTTAAGTATGACACGGGCTAAAGAAGACTTAGAATTCTCAGAGTTTCAGAGAGGCTATATTATCGGTTAATCTGAAGGTGAACTTAATCAGCATCAAATTGCTGCAAACTTCGGTATTCCACTTCCTACTGTTAACCGAGTAATTGTCTAATTCATCAGAGAGGGAAAATAATCAATAGTTCCTTTCAGACATACAGCACACGGGTATTTTCCTGTTTTCTGTAGTAAGCTGAGGTTTGGACCTGCGATCATGACCGTAGTTTTACCCATGTTTACTCTGAGACCTTTCTCCTCCATGCTACTCTTCCATCTATCCAGACGTTCCTTGAGTGACTGAAGTGAAGTATCAATGATCGCTAGGTCATCGGCATATAGCAGCTCCCACGGGCAGCCAGTATGGAATTCCAGTGATAGAGCCTCGAGTACAATGATGAATAGAAGGGGACTTAAGACAGATCCCTGATGGACACCTACTCTAACCTCAAATTCGTCGCTGTAGCTGTTACCGACTCGTACCCGACTACGTACATTGGTGTACATAGACGTTATCACCTGAACCAACCACTCAGTAACACCCAGCTTTCGCAGGGCCCACCAGATGACCCTTCTGGGAACACGGTCAAAAGCTTTCTCCAAATCTACAAATGCCATGTACAGTGGTTTGTTTGCTGCTAGATGTTTCTCCATGACTTGGCGTATGATGAAAATTGCATCTGTGGTGCTCCTACCTGGCATGAAGCCAAATTGCATATCAGCAATCTGTATTTGTTGTCTGATCAGCTGTTCAACAACTCTTTCCAGGACTTTCATGACCTGATCAATGAGCTTGAGTCCACGGTAGTTACCTCTGTTTAATGCATCGCCTTTACCTTTGTACAGACTTACTATAATGCTGTCTTCCCATTCCTTAGGTATGCATCCTTCACTGATGATGGCTTCAATCAGTTCATGCACCAAACTGGCCCCTAGTTCACCGGTTGGTTTGAGCATCTCAGCAACTATACCAGATGGCCCAGCTGCTTTATCAGCTCCCATTTTACGGATTGCTTCAGTGATCATCTCCTGGGTAATGGGGGTACTAGGACCTTCTATAGGAGGTTCATAAGTCAGCTCATCGGGGTTCCATGGAAATTCAACGTTCAGCAAGCGTTCGTAGTGCTGTTTCCATGACTGTTTTTTTGCTTCATCATCCAATGAGAGTTCACCAGAGTCGTTCCTTATAGGTTTTTCACCCAAGACATCTTGATTGTCACGGCACATCTGTTTTGCGAGCTTGTAAATGCCACTTGACTTGGAATTTATTTTGAGAAAAATCTCTTTATCGGCCTCTGACTTAGCGTGGTGTACAGCAGCTTTAGCAGCACGCTTGGCTCCATTGTATGCTTCCCTACTACCTCCTGTTTTCCATGCTCTGTAGCATCGCCTCTTCTCTCTAACAGCTTGATCAACAATCTCATTCCACCACCAGGTTTGTTTCCTCCAATTGTGCTTGGATGACACTCCACACACCTCCGTCGCTGCATCATTCAATCCATCCTTGAGCCTCTTCCAGTGCTCTTCAACACTCACTGCCCGTGTATCCCGATGTGAAGAAACAAATCTGTCAGCAAATTTAGCCTGAATGATTGGATCCTTCAGCTTCCACAGTTTTATGCGTGGTGTAAACTTGTGTTTGCATTTGCGGGAAGCTTCTGCCTTGAGATCACATAATAGCAGATTGTGTTGAGATACACATTCTTCACCCAGGCTGACTCTGACATTTGTGACACGTCTCCTGAAGCTGCGTCGGAATAGTATGTAGTCTATCTGGGTCATGATTCCTCCAGATTGGTATGTAACTAGGTGTTTAGGCCTCTTTTCGAACACCGAGTTGCCAATCACTAGATTATTAGCAACAGCAAACTCGAGTAGTCTTTCTCCTCAAGCATTCCTCATACCAATAGCATGTCCACCATGTACTTCTTCATAACCGCAAGGAGTGGAACCAATATGTCCATTCCAGTCACCACACACAAACAGTTCCTCAGTACTAGGTGCAGTTGCCACTAGGCTCTGCAGCTGCTCGTAGAAGTTGTCCTTTGCTTCCTCGCTGAGTCCAACTTGTGGAGCGTAGATGCAAACAATGGCAAACACTAACTTTCCAACAACAAGACGAACAAATATTATCCTGTTGGATATTCGCTTCACCTCAAAAACTTTCTCCCACCACTTCTCTGCCACCAATATTCCCACTCCACCTGTCCCTTTATCATTCCCAGACCAGTAGAACTTGCAGTTGGTATCCCTCCCGACTATTTTTCTCACACCTTCATTTCTCCATCTCGTCTCTTGTAAACAACACAAGTAAATCTTCTTTCTGGATATTGTCTCCACCACCTCATTTGCCTTTCCTCGCATGGTTCCAACATTCAGAGATCCAATGCGAAAAAGTTCTGGATGTTCGTATGATTTGCCATAGCCAGGCCCTGAAGATCCTCGCATCCTGGGATCTACGAAGCCCAAGACACTACCATCAGCATTAGTGCTACTGGCACTGCCTTTCTTTTTTCCTGCTGTATTTCGACTAGACATTGTATTTAAGGCAATTTTACGGCTGGATGCCTATCCGTTACCAACTTGAACACTTTTGGCAGTCCAAGACCTCCACCGTTCCCATCTAATTAGGGCTGATGTCGTTTCCACTTAAGCATGTACAAATGTCATACATTACCAGTGAGTTGCTTATCAAGATGTTGTTGGTGAAGCATAAAACAAGAATTCCACTTGTATGAACAAAATAGTGACACATAATTGAAGTAGACGTGCCCGAAATGTCGTTAAATATTTATTTATTTTTTTTTTTTTTACCTGGCGAAAGAAGGAAAACAACGCTTCTGTTGAATTAATCAAAATAAAGAATCCTTTTGAAATATACTCGTGTGATGGTCGCGAGTAAAAAAACCAAACGTCCTTCTCTGCTGATCGGGTGTTTTTAAATGAGGAATATGAAAACGTTTCGATGTTTCACAAATGGACGAGTGATGCCGACAAAGAAAAATAGATCCGCAAGAACAAGTTGAAGAACGTCAGACACGGGTGTTTCTCGTGTTGTTTCAGCAATTGAAATTTTAAAATAAAAATCGTTGGAAACGGTTATTAGAAATGAGGAATATGAAAACGTTTCGATGTTTCACAAATGGACGAGTGATGACGACAAAGGAAAATAGATCCGCAAATATGATCTGAGGTTAAGATCGGATTCTAACTCTGCCTGATGAGATCTCAGTTTATAGTAACTGTTGATCGATAACATCGACATGCCAGTGTCGCAGATTTTGTACATGTCTGGTAAATAAAATTATCATGTATATATATATATATATATATATATATATATATATATATATATATATATATATATATGACCGGCAGGACAGTTATCCTCCACACTGATGATTACTGGAAAAGGATGAAACACATGTGTATGTGGATAAGAATTAAAAATATTTATCATAATATTGCTTAATGCAGCATGGCCCCTTTAAGAGAAGTAAAAATAGGCTGCCAAATTCATGCTTAATACGATGTTATGTCCAATTAGATCGTTGAACACTGTTGTGCATGTGGATAAGAATTAAAAATATATATAAAATATGTTTTGGTTGTGTAGTGCTCAATTGCTTTAAGCTCAATGGATATTCGATGATCCAAATGTTCTAATAGGTAATTCCAAAACAATTATGAATTAATATTGTTTCCGACAAAGCTAAATATCTTGTATTAAGCAAATTGGTTTTATTGCAAAATAATCATCATCGTCACTATACAATCAAAACAAAGGTAGAATTTTGACAAAGTTTAATTTTATAGACATGATGGATCTTCAGAAACACAGAAAAAAAACGATTTACATTTGTACATTTCCCCAAAACAATCATATATCACTATATATATAGTCTCGGAAGTTTCTCAACCATTAAAACTATATTTAAAAAAAAAAAATTAAAAAAAACCTTAAGTCCCAAGGTGTTCAATGGAAAATCACTCATGTAAGTCAATTTAATTTTTACAATTATTATATTAGTTTGCTTCTAACATTATTTAAGGGATCATCAGTTGTTTACCATGAAAAACTGTTTCGGGAATTATATATATATATATATATATATATATATATATATAATGAATGAGTTGATGTTTTAAATTTGTCCTTTCAGATTTGACGATTGCTGGTTCAGCTGACCGTCGCATTCCTTTATTGGAGGAAGTCTTCCAAACTTTCCCAAATCTGCCGATTAATATTGACATCAAAATCAACGATGACAATCTTATAGAAAAGGTAACGCTCACAAATTTCCAATGTTAATTGTTATCTTAAAGATCTTTTGGTATTATTGTATCAGTACAACCAAATGAGATTGTACTTTTTTCTTTTTTTTTTTTTTTCTTTTTTTTGCAGTTATATGTAAATGGTCTGAAAAACTGAGTGGTAAAATAAATTAAAAAAAAAAACATTTTGACTTTAGAGAGGGGGATCAGTTTTGCATATAAATTTAACATAAAATGATCACCCACTTTCCAACCAGATAGCGTTTGAAGGACATGTAACAAATTTAAATTTTAATTAAATCTTGGCCATTTTTAAAATTTCTTGAAAATCAATTGTGTGTGTGTGTATTGGGCGAATTTTTGTGTGCTTTTCTTCTATTGTCACCCGAACTTCTAAAGTTAGTGGTCATAATTTTTGTTTCTTCTTTTTTACAGCCTCGGACTTAGGGTTAGTAAGGAGGGCATGTCAATTTTTTAAACGCAAAGTTTTTTCAATACACCATTTCTTTAAAAATGGCCTTTTGGCATTTCTTAAAAAGTTATATCCTTAAAAGGTTATCCAGTTAGAAACTGCTAACACGGAAATCGGTGACCACTTTATGTTAAATTTATATGCGAAAATGATCCACCACTCTAAATCTTAAATTGTGTTTTTTTTTGTTTTGTTTTTTTAATTTTTACTGCCAAGTTTTTCAGGATGTTTACATGTAATCACCTAAAAAAAAAAAGTAGAATTTCATTTTTATTTTTGGTTGAATTAGAATACAGTGTACTCATACAAACTTAACAATCTTTTTGTAAATAAGCCTGCTTTTTTGTCAGTCTTCTCTTGTCTCTTTCTGTTATATATCGTAACCCAACCAACATGTTACAAACAGTATAATTCACAATCATACCTGCTGTCTTCTGATGGTCTTGCATCCTATGCTGATCTTTCTTTGTGGAGACACTCTCACTCTGGAAGCAAAGTCTTGCACATCCAACACAGACGAAATTACTTAATTTGGAGATAGGAAAATTACGGTTTCCTTTTTCTTTTTTTTTACTCATCCAAATTATTTTTTTCCTGTTTTAAATATAAATGGGAAGGGGGAGGGGCTTTATTTAGAATTCTTAAATTAGCGGCTCTAATTTTTTTTTTTTTCAAGTTAAATCATTTTTTTATATTTCACAGATCTTTCTACTAAACAAATAAACTGAAACAACTAAATTGTGACCTATTTGCGCACTGTTGAGATACTGCATGTCATCTGTTCTGTGTTCTGTCAGAGAAGGAAAAATCCTTTTAGACTGAGGCAATTATCAAAGAAGTGTTTTTAAGAAAGGTGAAAAACAATATTGAGAAAAGATCTCGGACATGAATATTGTTATGTAAACATGTTTTCTCAGTATAGTAGTAATATTTCTACTAAATTGACCGATAACAGAAAACTTAACTTAATTTTACTCCTTGACGAATTATTTTAAGTTAAAATTAAAATCGAGGGCAGAGTTAGAGGCGGGCAGTGGTGAGCATGGAAAGTGATCCCAGTTAAATAAAATTTAATATTACGTATGAAATCTGAAAGAAAAACACTTATGAAATGAATGAATATGCTAATGTCAATATACCAGAAATTAAAATTAATTTAGTAAGTAAATTTAATAAAAAAAATAGGCGAAAATGTTTACCGAAGGAGGCATTTGAAATCGTAGCAGACATGTATTGGTTCTCAGGAATGCGAATTGGTATCGTTTAATTTTGAATGAAATTCGCTGATTTTTTTTTTTTAATTATAAGTTATGAAGAAAAATAGCTCGAATTTGAAATGGTGATTAATGAAAGGAAGAGTTAAATTTTTTTTTTTTCTGTGCAAAATCAAGAAACTTATGTGTCAAAGAAAAACGTAGATGTAGTTATTTGAAAGTGTTCATGTGTTCTTTATTAAATATGGTCGACGACAATGTGTTCTTTAAAACGTAATCCAGTTATCCAAAACGTATAAGTTTCAAGCAGTCAGAATAACCGAATTATATTCGTTAAATCTGGAATGTAGCGGTGACTTAACAGAATCCTTTCCTGCCTTGACAGAGTACAAAACAGACTTCGAAATCTAGTGGGTGATGTCCTCTTCTCCACCCTTTAGCCTCTTTCTCGCAGAAGAGACGTTGCTAGTCTTTCTCTGCTCTATTCTTATTTTCATGGTAGGTGCTCAACTGAGCTTCAATCTATGCTCCCCACCTTGTAAAACATTCACAACAAAAAACCCATCTAGCTACAACCACTGTCAATAAATTCCCTTTCTCCCGCTGTGTACATAGAACTAAGCAGAACTTTCATGAGCAAAGTTTCTTTTCTAGAACTGCTCGTTTGTGGAACACATTACTATGGGGCTGCTTCCCAGCTGATTATAACATTGTAGTTTATAAGTCCAATGTAAACAAATTCTAGTTGAGCCGTTCTCTTAAATGGTCACTTTCTGACCAATCGTTACTAATCCCCTCTGTGTTTCACCGTCTACCTGTCAAACTCAATAACTCTTATCCTCAAGTGGCCTGTGGGCCTTTATAAGTGGTGACTCGATTGTAAAAAAAAAAAAAAAATAAAAAGACAGTGATTTTGGTAGCGGTTAAAGTAGATAATTGTAAGTGGGTAAAAAATGTAGCTACTTTCTCTTTGGAAGGTTTATTTGTGAGAGTCGGATTTCCCGGATAAAATATAACAAATATTGAAAAGATCGTAAACTAATTCATTAAAAAAACACCCATGAGGACCTAGACTAATTGCTTAGCAGAACAGTTTATCATAAAAAGTAGTCGGTTATTTTCCTATAATGATTGAAGTTGCACAAGAAAAATCAACATTATTTTATTATATAGATATGTATTAGAGGATTTCAGAACAACATCAGTACCGTCGGTTTCAAATCCAACAAGTGGGGAACAGCACGTGATCGCCCTCTATGGACTCTCCTCGGCCTCTGTTGTTATTTTTAAATTTTTCTCAATAATCAAGCATTCTGCTGGGGGTTCTATCCCACTAATCTTACTTAGATATATATATATATATATATATATATATATATATATATGTATAAGTTCGGTAGGTTATAAAATTTATGACATAATGAAAATTTTATATGTTGTAATCAAGCTTCGAAAATAAACAATATGTGTTCATTAATTATGTCATAAAATTTATAATCTACCGAATTATAATATGAAAGCTCTGTTTGACCTAACTGTTAACTATTGAGCTTATTTCTATTTGTAGTATTTAAATATATCCTGGGAGATTGATAAGATTAAATTTGTCAAAAAATACATTTTGTATTAATTGATCTCCTAGGAACATCTTGAATTTTTTTTGTTATTTTTGTTTTTTTAGGTTTCATCACTTGTCCAGAAGTACAAGAGAGAAGAAATCACCGTATGGGGAAACAAGCAACAAATTATTAGCGCAAAGTGTTACAAATGCGTAAGTAGTTTTTCTCGGTTTGTGATTCTTTTGTATTGCGACATGCATGGCCATTTTTGTATGTGAAACTGAGGAGGAAGTGACCAAATATGAGCGTATCCGAATGAGAGGAGCGTTCGGGTGTAAAGCCTTGTAGAGATAACTCGTCCTCAAGACGATGTATATCCGCTGCATGGAGTCTTCAGGCAACCTGTTGTATGAGAAAAGAGGCATCATACAACATGATGGCAGAGAAATCAACATTTATAATCGTCATGTGGATCTGGTCATATACATCCTCACCAATCAGCCCCACAGTGACTTTGTTGCTGTCAGGCTGAGGTATGGTCGTTTTTAGTACCAGGAGGTCAACTCTCCCATGCTTTACCTTCTCTACCGAGTAATGCTGACGAGGCTACTCAGGCATTTTTTGTAGGCCAAAGTGCGCTAATCTTAGTGCACTGGCTTTTAAACTTAATACCTGACCTTGTGTCTAACCTTCTGGAGAGGTAAATAAAATAAGTATGGAAACCTGTATGTGTGTGGCGTTCTATATTACAGGCCTATTGACAAATGTTTGATTTTTCAGAGATTTTTAAGAAAATACATAGAATAACATTCTGGCCAATATCTGAAGATAAGATATGTTGAAAGTTAAATAAATGAAAATACCTAATTTTGTTGTGGAAACTGATAAGTATTTAACAAAATCAAGAAGTAATTGATATAGAATGCCATACATACGTGCATATTATAGTACGAGAAGCTTACTAAGTTCACCAAGGAAATAAAAGTTGGCTTGTAGCCACAAGTTTATTCAGTGTTCGTTTTTATTAGTAAATTTTGGATATTAAAATCCATAAGGTTATGTTCTCTTCATTCAATTCACATCCCCTGCCAATTTCTTATCCGATATTTCACTTACTTTTCAGTGAATGTATGAAAAAATAAAAGAATCCTAACTTCTATTTACGTTCAAAATTTCCACAATATCAATACTTGGCATTTTTACTTGTCTTGATTCATCTTCTAATATATGAAATTAAGTCAGTCGGATTATTGGAGTTACTCATATAGCGATGCATCTGCCAAATCGATATTTTATTCTGACTAGCTAGTGTCTATAGGAATTTTGTCCGTCAGTCACAATTTTTTAAACGTAATAAGTACATTGCAGAATTTGTCTACTTTAAGTAATGTAAAATATTGCATAAATAGTAAATAATAAATTTGCAACAAATAAAGCAGATGCTATGACCGGAAATCAAAACCGAAACCTTGAGATCTTCAGTCGGAGCTTCTACCAACTGAGCTATTTGGACTTTCTTATAAACAGAGCTTAAAACATTACCGTAACAAAATAATTATAGCTTTGGCGTGCCATCATAGATATATGATTTACGTCATGTTTCAAAACATGAATTCAAACATAAGCGAGGATAAAAAAAATAAATAAATGGAAATTATTTGAATAGTTCAAAACAATTAAAGTAGGAAACATATGCAAAATTATTTTAATACCACAAAACAATTCTAGTTACAGAAATTTCCAATAAAAAAAAATCATGACTTCTATTTATGTTTAAAATTTCTACAATATAAATACTTGCCATTTTTACTTGGCTGAATTAATCTTCTAATACATAAAATTAAGTCAGTCGGATTATTGAAGTTACACTCATATAGCAATGCATCTGTCAAATCGATATTTGATTCTGACTAGATAGTGTATTACAGAAATTTTCAATCCAATTACATAAAAAGTATAAATTCCAATCAATTTCATTGATTACATAGTCTATCCATGTGGTACATCTTTCAGTAATAGACACTAAGAGATTCACCATTCATTTACATTGTATAATTAAGATAGATGATTATCTAATGAAATTGTTTGGTTTGTTAACATTGAATCATGCCAATGGTGTCTTAATTCACAGGGTAAGTGTTCACTATCATCCCTTTCATCCGGTTTCTTGGATTTAAATGTGTCGACATCTTGATACATTAATGCATCAGAGTAATTGAATACTTTCAATCCATCGTCTTTAACCTAATTTTTACTCTATTCAAAAGACAGTAAAACAAAAATAAGTTAACATGTACGTTTCATACAATACAATGCTTTCCTTACTTTCAATTTGCCGATTAGCCTGATTTTTAACACAAATAAAAACAAATTTATTAATACCTAAAAATAAAATAACAACCATGTAGCGCTTTCTTTAATTTCAACTTTCTACTTCAGCTGATTTTTTTATATAAATAAAAACAAATGTCTTATGTGTTAAATAAAAAAAATTAAAATGTATAGCTTTCATTGATTTCAAATTGCTGTGTTGGTCAAATTTTTTTAACACACAAACACATTTATTATGAATACTTCAAATAAAATAAAAAATAATTTGTATCTCAGATCTAAAACCTTCTTGCCTCACACTGCAATATCATATACACTTCAATTTTTGTTTTATTTTTTTACCAAAATCCCTTTTGTTCCAAATTCCGCCAATACCAAGCTTCTGGTAGAACATGGCTGAAGTGATTCTTTCCTCTAGTTTGCTGCCGCACATCCACCTGATCATGGCACGGTCATTATGCTGAAGCTGTTGCAAGTAAAAAGCGTTTGAGGTCGGCCCATGTCACACTGCCATGCAAGATGGAAAGAGCAAACACAGTCCGAAAAGACGTTGCCCTGAGTCCTAAAAAAAAATGTGCTTAGATGTAAGAATTGACAGCAGCTTCCAGAAGCAAAACAACAGCAAGCAGTGATAGCACGTTCGCAACCACCACCAGCTTTTAACATGTAAACCCCAGAGTATTCTTACTTTATCTTATATAAATTGAGAGAGATTTTGTCTGTCTTTCAGTCAGTCACAATTGTTAATACATTGCAGAATTTGTCTCATTTCGAAATATCAGAGATCTTAACTAATATTGCACTAATAGTAAATAATAAATTCCCAACAAATAAAGCGAAATTGAAACCTTGAGATCTTCAGTCTGAGGTTCTCTATTCAAAAGACAGTAAAACATTTGGACTTTCTTATAAATAGAGCTTAAAACATTACCATAACAAAATAATTATAGCTTTGACGTGACATCATAAGTTTATGATTTACATCATGTTTCAAAACATGAATTCAAACATAAATGATAATAAAAATAAATAAATGAATGGGTAAACGTCAATAGCATTGGAAATTATTTTAATAGTTCAAAACAATTAAACTAGGAAACATGTGCGATCGAAGGGGGTATATTTTTGTCAGTATATTCATTTTTTTTTTTGTTAAATATTTTGGCTAAGAAAGTCAGTAACCAGTTATTATGTAGTAATGGGTCATCACTTATCACGGCTAAAAGCCACTTCAGGATAAGAGTTAATGAAATGGACAGATTATCAGTTGAATGATGAAGAATATTATAATAGGATTAAACATGATGAATGGAGTGAACTAAATTTGATTACTTTGGACGGTTTATGATAAGTATTTGTTGACATTAATAAATATTTTACTTCTAAATGAATAAATGCGAAAGTTTTTTTCATTTATCACTCCTATATTATAATCAAAACGGGTTACTGCTATTTAAATCAAGAATACAATACAATATTTTATTTACCTCCCCAGGAGGTTAGGTACAAGGCCAGTTTTATCTTACTCCCACAAGGTAAGATGTGACCCAAGGTCGGGTCGGGAAAGTGGGACTTGAAAAGCCAGCGCCTGAGAAGGTGAGCACTCTGGCCATTAAAAATTGCCTGGGCAGCCCCGTCGGCATTCCCCAGTAGGGGCGCTTCAGGCAGTAAGCAATAAACTTACTCCTCCCCAGAAGTGCACAGGACAGACCCATAGACCGGCGTAAATCAAGCCCCGAAGGCCAAGACGATACCAGTCTATGGGGTGTAGTATCCATCGGAACAAAGGCCGATCAAGAATACAACTCTTGATAGTCTGTATATGTAGTAGAGATAAAAGAGTCAGAGAGAATCTTTTGACTGCCTAATTAGCATAACTATTTTTAAACCATTCATAATTAATTAATGTTTAGTATTATTATTTTGGATTGTATTCGCTTTTTTGGCTATCTATATGCAATAGTTTCGTCTATGTTAAAAGTAATTACTTAAAGTCATTTAATAAATAAATCGGAAAAATAACTAAAAAACTTTAAGCTTTAACTCCATGTACTCACCAACGACCTTATCGAAGGTTGTGCAAGCGAGAAAAGAAAGGGGAAGTGGGAGAGAGTGTGTGGTTGTCTTGGCTTGCTACAAGCGAGGTAGAAGCGAAAAGAGAAAGGGTAGGGGGGGGGGTCGTTGTCTCGATCACTCTTTCTGCCTCCTTTATTTCGCCTCTTTCTGCAGTGTTTACTTTTTTTTTTAACATGATGGAAAGAAGAAAAGAAAACAATTATTTTATAATTTAAAGTGGAGAAAACGTTTGTACATAAATTCAATTTTTCGGGCCAGTTTTAGAACAATTAACTAAATTCTTTTTTGTTATGGGAGTTAAATCCACTGTATTTTTTAGGGGGAGGGGGACGCTACTTTACATGTGGTTTTATGACCCTGACACTCTTACTTAGGGTTAGTGGTAAAAAAATGTTACATTCCTTAATACAATGGCCCGGAAATGTGGGAACATTTTATGTTAAATATATATACAACTGATCACTCACTCTAAATTCTAAAATATTTGTTTTACTTTCTTTCCGTTTTCCATGGTGAAAACACCTAATCCCCTAAAAAAGCAGAATGTCATTTTTTTTTTTTTCGGGTTGGTGAGGTATTAATGGAGGGTGTTAATCTACAAATTTACCCATGTTTAATTGTTTTTAATCTTATACTTTTTTTTACTAGGCCCCTTTTTATTTTAATTTTAAGCAATTGATTTTAGTTATGTTTACCTTTCTGGTGAAAATTTAAAAACTAAATTAAAAATAATTTAACTAATCTTATTTGTATGGAAATAATAATCTAACTATCTTATTTGCATGGAAATAATAATCTAACTATCTTATTTGCATGGAAAAATATTGAAAGTTTGGATATAATTGTAGATTAACACCCACCCCACCTTCGATAAAATAAGATTTTACTTTTTCAGGCAGTTATGTGTGAATATCCTGAAAAACCTGGCCGAAAAAGAAACAAAAAAAAATATTTTAGAAATTAGTATATAAATTTAATGTAAAATAATCCTCTATTTTCATTCCATTCTAGGGGTTTATGGCAGTTTACCATTTTTTTTACCATTGAAGATGAATTCTGTGCGTTATTTTTTTCTAGGGAGGGAGGGACCTTTTTGTGGCAATTTCGTGTTGTTTTACGACCTTGCCAGTCAAACTTAGGGTTAGTGTTAAAACACATTAACTGCCCTAACAATCTAGAATGACCCTAAGTAGAATCTCATTTTTAAGGAGGGTATAATTTAGCTGAGGATGTTACTCTACAAATTTACCAAAGTTTATTAAAATTATGGAATTCTCTGAGTAAAAAAATTTTTTTTTTAAAATTAACTGGGGGGTTTTGCTAGTTTATTATCAATTAAACTTTCATGTAAAATTATTACATTTCATAGAATTTGGAATTTTCAAAATATGTAATTACAATGAAGAAAGTATCTGGAATTTCCACTAGGGTTCTAGAGTCAGAAGGTATAAGGTCCAACACCTAAAATTCCCAAATATCCGACTCTGGCTCCTTATTTTAAAATCTTTCAATATTCAGACTGTATGTTGATTCCTTAGAGAGATAGCATTTTTTTGTTATTTGACTGAAAGGGTTCAACAACTTCTGGTGATCTGTTTTAATCATTTCAACATCTGTTTTATCCAATTTTCTTTGTTTTTCCAACAACTTTATTTTCTTTTCTCTCACAATTTCCAGACTCGTTAGCAACAAAATTACAGCCATAAAATGATCTAAATACCCGGAACAACTTTTTGCTGTTTTTTTTATATTAAAACTAGCTCCATCTGCCCACTGTTGACCCAAGAATTAAGTTCGGTCAATAATAAAAAAAAATTTGGTTTTTCAAAATCCGACTCCACCTTATGAGTCAGACTCCTTCCAAAATCTCTGACTCTGACCTCGTAACCCTGAGGTCATCGGGGCTGCTGCTAGTACACATAAATTGGTATCATGACAACATTACAAACTTAAAGCATAAAAACGTTTACCAAAATGACTGAAATGCTGTAAAACAAACAAACACCAAAAATGAACACTTTGTAGTAAATGACTGTTTCCAGCTAATCAGCTTATGATATGATCTCATTAGGGTGAAACTGCAAGTAACTAAAAAGAAACCAGCTAGGAAACTTAATTTAAGAACAATTTTCTTTTTCCATTTCAGAACCCATCCATTCCATTGATTTTCTCAATGAGGCGAGTATTAATCTTGCTCGCGTTATACTACAGCGGCCTGCTTCCGTTTGTACCTTTAAGGGAGACTTTTTTGGAGATAGTCATGCCAAGCATTATCTTAGAGTAAGTACGATGTGTCGTCGGTTTCTTATTTTAAAGAAAATGATGAAAGTGGTTTATAACTTTTTTTTTCTTTTCTTTTTTTTTTTCTTGCTTTTTATATTTTCTTTTTTGTTTTTTTTTTATATGTTCAGTTTAACTTTCTCGTTTGTCTTCCTCTCTTTTTGCTCCCTTCTTTCTCTTTCTCTATTTTTTCTTTTTTTCATTCTTTCCCCTCTTTCTTTCCCCTCTCTCTCTTTCTTTCCCCTCTCTCTCCCCTCTCTCTCTTTCTTCCCCCTCTTTATTTCCCCTCTCTTTCTTTCTCTCTCCCTCTCTCTTTCTCTCTTCTTTCTCATTTCATTCAAATTCTTTAAACTTGTTCCGATAATCCAAATTAATCCATATTTTTTGTTTTCCAGTGAAACCAAATCATTAATGGATTTCAGCCAGAAGAAAAGACTTTTCATCAAATTCTGTGATATGTAAGTATGCATTTCGAGCAGTTTTTAATTATTAAAAAACAAAAACTTGTTATAAATCAATCATGCACAAACTGTGACCCACACAGCTTCCTGAATGACCCACTGAATTTCAGAAGGAAAATAACATTTATTAAAAATTGTTTTGTTTTTTCATTACATTTATTTTTCGTATAAATTAGAAACTGATCTTAATACTTTTATGCAAAATTTTATAAGAGCGCCATAGTTTTCTTGAAGCATTGTGTGTATTGTATAGAGTAGTAGTATTCGGGTTTGGTGTTTAAGGTGCTGCGAATGTTCCAGACTCCGGGGTGGGCAACACTAGGCAACGTCTCACGCCTGCTCTCCATGCAACCATAGGGTTGATGCTAGTCATATTGCAGTCAAGTAACTTTGTACGCACTCAAGCCAGGTTTTTCTTGGTCTTTCACGCACCCTCGTGCTTGGGGTATCCATGCGTGTTATTGTGTTGAATGCAGGAGGTGGCACACTGTACATGGCCAAATCACCTGAGATTCAGAGCGCGTAAGGCATAAAAAATCCAACCAATACCAAACTTCTGATAGAACATGGTTGAAGCGATTCTCTACTCAAGCGTGCTGCCTCACATCCACCTGATCATGGCACGGTCATTACGCTAAAGCCGTTGCAGCTCAGAAGTATTTGGGGTCCATGTATCACTGCCATGCAAGATGGTAGAGCAAACACAGGCTGAAAAATACTTTGCCCTGATCTTGAACAACATGTTCCTAGATGTAAGGATTTACAGCAGCTTCCTGAACCTTCCCCAAGCAACATAACAGCGAGCAGTGATAGCACATTCACAACCACCACCAGCATTTAACATATAACCCCAAGAGTATTGTATTGGAATATTTGGTTGAACATGTATATATGATTTTCTGAACAGGATTTTTTTTTTTTAACCGATGAGTCACCACTTATCAAGGTTAAGAATCACTCGAGGATAAGGATTAATGACATATGAGAACAAGTGTTTATTGACATCAGATTTGAAGAGCACCATGTTGTCGCTCTCAGTGAAGCAATCTTGTAACACGTTCCACAGATGGAAAGTTCTTGAAAAGAAACTCTTTTCATGAAAATTCTGTTTGATGTTAGGCACAAGGAGGAAGAAAGGAAAGTTCTTGGGTGTGGTGATAGGAAGATGAATTTTTGCTGTGAATGTTTTAAAAGGAGGAACCAGAAATTGGAACTCAGTCGAGCAATTTCCATAAAAATAAAGATAGTAAAAAAGAATAGCAACGTCTCTTTTGTGAGAAATGGGTTGTAGAGAACAGTAGAGATCATCCCCCACTAGATTGTGAAGTCGATTTTGTACTCTGCCAAGGAACGAAAGAGTGCTCTGAGCGGCACCTCCTCAGATGTAACGGTACTCCATCTTAGGACATATATGACTCTTATGTAGGCATAAGATTGCATTAAAAGTCCCTATTTACTTGCCTCCCCACGAGGACAAAATTAGATACAAGGTTATTTCTTTATGTGGGAGAATATCCAACACTCCAAGACGGGGCATTCTAGACCGGGTAAAATTAAAAATTGTCCCAGTCAAGAAGGATTTCGTAGTTTTGGGAAATGTGATCAAAACTTTACAGGCGTGATATAAGCGTGACGTATGTACAACGAATGCTATGAAAACAAACGGACATGAACGAAAGAAGGTACACCATTTCTAATTCCAACCCTAACGCTAACCTAATTCCCTAACCCAAATTCCAGCACTAACCCTAACCCTAAATCCTTAACCATAACTCTAAAATTGGACCCTGCTCACAAAAAAAACAGACACAGTAAAAAAAACTAAATTTCTTGTATTCAAAATATAAAAGCTCAGAAAAAATAAAATAAAATTGCTCTTTCTTTTGTTATAAGATGTCTGCTTCAAAAAAATAGTTAAGTTTAAAATTTTATTTCATTAAAGTCGTCTGCTTCGAAAAAAAGGTTTTAAAAAATTGCTCTTTTTTTCGTTCTAATTGCGTAAAGAGGTCGTCGTTTCTAGTATTAGTTTACAATTTGATATCATTGAAGTCGTCTCATTCCAAAAAAACAAAACAAGTTTCAGAAGTCATTCTTAACATGGAGGGGGGGGGTAACATTCGGAACCGCGTACCTTCTTTCATCTAGTTCTGTGCGTTTTCGTAGCATTCGTTTTACATACGTCATGCTTACGTCACACCTGTAACTTTTTGGTCGTATTTCCCGAAACAGTGCCAAGATTTCTCCCCCTCTGACTGAGAACAGAACAGCTATACCTGCACCTCCGACCAACCACCTTACCACAAATGCATGTGCCGTGGTTTTTCTTCCTTTTCCTCCTTTTCTTAGTTGCCGTGTCGGGATTCTAATGTAGTTGATGGCCGCGATGCAAAACCAAAGTTCACAATTTACGTGCATAATAAAAGTAACACATGAATACAGACATTATATACAAGCGACTGTTGGACGTGTGTGCATGCGCAGTCCCGTCACTAACGTCTCTACATCTGAACCAACTATCTATCTCTTGCCTTCTAAATCTCAGCTAAGACTGACTCTGTTGTCTCTCACCACAATCCTTCTAATCTGTCGCAGTAGAGCCATCGCCTTTCGTTCTCAACAGCCAGTGTCCATCGATTATACTCACTTTCCACCAGAAATCAGACACATCCAGTTTTTCCCTTAGCTTACCGCAGGAAACCAGCCACATCTGTTCCTTCCTCAACTCACCTTCGCGATCGCTATCTGGCCACCCAGAAAGTCAACCACCAATTGTCATGGTTTCACTGGTCTGTACAGTTAAATGGAGCAATCGGCTCTTTGTCATTCACTTTTTAGCTAATCCTTCCCGGTGGTCCTGGTTATGGGGGTGGGGGCTTCTATAATATCACAATCATACCAAAATGTAAATCTGCAGTATCCAGTTTTACCAATGGCTGCAAAGATTGTACAAGAGGAGAGAATCTGGCAGAAAGGCAGACTAGTTGGGAGGTTAGAGGGCACATATCTTCCGATGGTCTTGGTGTGGTGGGAGCACTCTATAGTATCACACTGAGGGTGTGGAGAATTTAAGTTCACTGCTCTAGTATTATATGCTACCTACATCGTGTCTTCTAGTGGCCATTAGCAGAACTAGATTTGGGAGACAAAATTTTTTCCAAAGAGAAAAAAAACATCAGTTTTTTTGTGTGCAATCATCTGCTTGTTGTCTTCGTCCGAATTCGATGCTTTATTTCGACACTGGTCATCATGAGACCTCGGTCGCTGCTCGAACAAAAAGAATTTTACTTCCAAACAAGATCACAACTCAAGTTTTAAACAAGCAACAATGCTTTATTTTGAAAGTTATAATGACACCCGATTTCTCCACCACGTGGCAGACTTGCAAAATGGTCAAACATCTCTTTAATCAAACACAAGCCAAGGCCCCCAAGAGCCCTCTGTCTCTCGGATCAAACAAAGACTAACTGATCTCCCTCTGCCCCTCTTGCTGGAATATATATAGATATTAGTCTCATTTGGGGTAGACCACACAGCCGCCATAATCACGTTGATGCACCGGTTCCCATTAGATCACTGATGTTTAACGATGTTGAGCCTGGCCAGTACAAGATGAGTGACCAATTTGGAAATACCAGGCGCTTTATGTCATCTCCCCTAACCGGGATATACATGCTGACTGGGGACTGCATGTGAATTTGTATTCCCCATACAGTGGAAGGTGGGATGCCCGACGCTGGGCGAATACCAGTTATTCATACCCAACCAGCTTACTTGAAAGTGACAACCTGTTTTATCACTGTACATAAAATCCTACTTAACAGGAGGCCTCTTATCTGAAGGATACATTAATTCTATAAGATTTCCAGTGGTCTGATCTCCCAGCATTGACCCCCGTTTTAAAGAGGTAATCACTTTTTTTTAAATGGCCCAGCCGATTTCTAGGGTGGTCTAACCCCAAGCCAGATATTTTTCCCCATCACCTGCCTGTCGTCTGTATGCATTGCATCTATGTACCCTATTAAACATGCAGATTATTATGTGTATCGTCTTCCGTAGGAAAAATGATTGAAGAGCATTTTGGTAATTTACTAGTTTATGGTCGCTAATTATTTACAGTGAAATTAGTTATGCCCAGACAACTTATTTTTACTTAAAATCATGTTTTAATAAAAATTTGAACAATAACATTCAATAAGTTAGTTATAGCAAGTTGACTTGTACATGCGAACCAGTGATTAAAAACTGCACTATATCCAAATCAAATATGGATTCCTGATTTTTTTTTAAGGTGAAAAGTGAGATAAGTATTAAATCATAATATATAACCAAGGGAGATAACTCCTATTTCACATCTCCTTTATTTAAAAAATATATAAATAAATGGAAAGTAAATTACTAACTTTCAACAAAAGAAATATGCGTCCCATTTCTTGAAAAAGGTTACCTGTGCTTGCTATAAATGAACATTTACAAACTCTTCATCATCAATGAACATTATGGCAGGTGGTCGAAAAAAAAATTAAAATTTGATATCACCAAATATGGCTAAATGATGCCGTTTTAAAAATTAGTGTTTGTGTGAAATAATACCAAAAACTCTTTAAAAAAAAAAAAAAAAATGTATGACCTTTTGAACCTGAAAAATGTCGCAATAATAAAGGCCAGAACCGAAACTAATGATTAAAACAACACACGTAAGTACATGTACATATAAACGTATATTAATAATACATATAGATTTATTAAGTTATTTTTGCAGTTTAAACCCATAAATTTGAGACAAAGAGAAGCATTTGGTGTACAGATGGGTAAAAAAATTAATTTTCACTATTTCCACAAATTTGGCAATTGAATTTCGGACCAAGACTACAATAAGGACCTCAGATCATTAACACAAGACGCGGGCCACGTTTTGGAAGTCACCGGTTGACCTCGCAATACACGTGGTCTCTATTTACAAAACACTTGTAAATAAATCTTTTATTTATTTTAATAAATGCAGTATATTTCGGAATTTTTTTTTCTTTTAACACGTTAATATTTATTTTAAGGCAGAGAGTCCATAAATAAAACAAATAAAATATTAACATGTTTTCTTTTAAAACATGTTTTTGTGTCACTATTTACTTGCCTCCCCACGAGGGCAGAAATGGGGGGGGTATGAAATATTTATCACCATACTTAAGTAATCTTTCGTTTTGTAGGGAAAAATCAAGCTTCCCAAAAAGGAGCACTCTAGATCTTACCTCAGTTTAGAAGGATTTTTCCATACTACACTTTGCTCCTAGCCCGAGGAGGCAAAACGGAAGATTACGCAAGTTATTTTAATAAATAAACGAAATATATACGCTTTTTAAAAAATCGGCTGACTTGTAATCTTTCGTTTTGTCTCCCCACGAGGGCGGAGTTAGACTTCAAAAATCAGTTTCTAAACGGAAGCAATTTAAAGTTTATGAAGGTTTTGTCCTTTTTTTCTGTAAGCAACAAATGAAATAAAATTTAACAAATACATAATTTTATTTACAAATCTTTTTATATCTTATTTGTTATTAAAAAAAAAACTTTGCTATTTACTCGCAAAAGTAGACACAAGGTAGGTTAAAATTACATCGGAATGAAAATTAAAGTTACCTCAGTTTAGAAGGATTTCTCTATCACTGACCGCAGTCAGTGAAGTGTAGTATCAAAAAAATAGATACTACACTTTTGCTTCCCCATGAGGGCGGCGTTAGACTTCAAAAATCAGTTTATGAAGTTTTTTCCTTTTTTTTCTGTAAGCAACAATTATAAACAAATAAATAAAACTTCGTATTTGTTAAATCTTATTTCATTTGTTGCTTAGAGAAAAGAAAGGACAAAAACTTCATAAACTTTAAATTGCTTCCGTTTAGAAACTGATTTTTGAAGTCTAACTCCACCCTCGTGGGGAGACAAAACAAAAGATTACAAGTCAGCCGATTTTTTAAAAAGCATATATATTTCGTTTATTTATTAAAATAACTTGCGTAATCTTCCGTTTTGCCTCCTCGGGCTAGGAGCAAAGTGTAGTATGGAAAAATCCTTCTAAACTGAGGTAAGATCCAGAGTGCCCCTTTTTGGGAAACTTGATTTTTCCCTACAAAACGAAAGATTACTTAAGTACGGTGATAAATATTTCATCCCCCCCCCCTCATTTCTGCCCTCGTGGGGAGGCAAGTAAATAGTGACACAAAAACATGTTTTAAAAGAAAACATGTTAATATTTTATTTGTTTTATTTATGGACTCTCTGCCTTAAAATAAATATTAACATGTTAAAAAAAAAAAAAATTCCGAAATATACTGCATTTATTAAAATAAATAAAAGATTTATTTACAAGTGTTTTGTAAATAGAGACCACGTGTATTGCGAGGTCAACCGGTGACTTCCAAAACATGTCCCGCGTCTTGTGTTGATGATCTGGGGTCCTTATTGTAGTCTTGATCCTGAATTTCTGATTATTACTCCTTGGGCCATATAGTATCATAGAAATTAGGCGATTCCCATGCAAAAATTTTGACTCCTTACATGGAGAAAAAAAAGTTGGAGCTCAAAAATAATGAAAAATCATCCAAAATAACGGGAATTAGACCGAAATTTGAGATTTAAGAACATTAAATTCTACTTCCAAAAAGTCTTTTTTTTAGTCAAGTTATGATTGAGACAGTAATTTCTAATAGGCCCAAATAAGGTAATTCAACCGCAGATTCTCGGAATTTGAGTGTATTCAATGTTTTTCGTCAGTATGACTATTGAATTCTGCTTCTAACTATGCCTCGACTACTCTCAGGCAATATTTTTTTGTTGGTATGTTTTTTTTTTTCCATTTTCAGCAATAATGGGCACACTATGCAATGGAAAGGCCACAACATGACAGACAAATTATTGTTTCTGTTTTACATATGATTTGCTTTCTTTTCTCTTCCTTTTTTAATCGGATGAATTGAAATGAACTTTTCTTTCCTTTTTTAGACTTCTTATGAGACCAACTTTGTTCAAACATTTAGAAAACCGAGGCATTCAGGTACGTGGCTGAATACTGAGGTTTCTTTTTGAATAAGAAACCTCAAAAACTGTAAATTTATTTTATGTTGATATGAACCGTTTGTAAGGGTACAACCATGAGACGATTCCAAGTTGAGAATGCTAAAATAATTTGTAAAGCTAATTGTATAATAATTAAAGATTTTAGAAACTTACTTTCTTTTTATAAAATTATAGCATTTAACTCTCCAAATCAACAGAAACAAAGTAGAATTTTATTTTATTCATTCCTTTTTTTTTTTCCACTTGAACTAATTAGGTTTGAAAATTTTTTCCAATTATTTTATTTATTTATTTTTTAAAAATATTTCAGGTTTTAGATGGGGTGTTCACTTTCCTATTTTAAACATACCAAGTTTTGTTACCTTGGTGATACCATTGGAGAACAGTGTGGAGCAGGTGCTAGTGTGATTGCAAGAGTTAGGAGTGGATGGAGTCAGTTCAGAGAATTCTGCCATTACTAATCCTCAGAGCGTTACTACTGTTGACCAAGAGAAGAGTCATGTGTACACAGTGTGATGATGTATGGAAGTGAAACTTAGCCGGTGAGAGTTGAGGACATGTGTTGCATGAAGAGAAATGATATGAGAATGTTATGATGGATGTGTAAGGTGAATCTGATGACCTGATAGGAAGATTAAATCTGGACAGTATAGGGCGATGTGTGCAAAACAAGAGATTTCGATGGTAGGTTCACATTGAAAGAATAGATGAGAGTTCTTGGATTAGTAGATGTAGAACAGTTGAGGTAGAAGGGTCAGTTGGCAGGGGAAGGCCAAGGAAAACATGAGAGGAAGTATTAAGGATGGATTTGAGAAGAGGAAGTATTAAGGATGGATTTGAGAAGAGGAAGTATTAAGGATGGATTTGAGAAGAGGAAGTATTAAGGATGGATTTGAGAAGAGGAAGTATTAAGGATGGATTTGAGAAGAGGGAGTATTAAGGATGGATTAGAGAAGAGGAAGTATTAAGGATGGATTTGAAAAGAGGGTAAATAAAGACTGTGCAGAGATTAGTTTGGAAGTCAATTTCTAAAAGTTGTCCAACGCATGCCATCATGAAAAATGGACATTTAACCGAATATGGTGATGATGATGACAAACACTTCTTTTTTCGTCTCTCCGACTCATCAGTGTGGCTAGATGTAAACAGATTTGGGACCCCAGTAGTTGGCATCCGGTGTTCTACTGGTTGGGCAAACGAAACTGCTACTGGAATTGGGAGAAATTATGTATTTAAATAAAACTATAAGTTTTTTTTCTCTTGCCTATTTAAAAAAAAAAAATTATTTTAACATTTTTAATCATTAAACTTTAAAATTTTAATTAAACAATGCTAAAATAAAATTGCTAATTTTTAAAATTTATTTTTTTAACAGATTTACTTGTGGGTTCTGAATGATGAGGAAGAATTTTCGCGGGGCTTTAGTCTTGGAGCGACAGGAATCATGACAGACTATCCAACAAAGCTGCAGGAATTCCTTCAAAAGAATCCACAGTATCAGAATCGTTAAACGTTGTCAAACCTCCGAAAGAATGACCACCGACTTGTCACCCCCCCATCTCCTAATTCAGGAACGAGTCGACTACATCTAGTCGTCCGATCCGCATATTTTGTCAACCCATTTATTTTATTAACCATTATTATATTTATGTTGCACTTGAAAAAAAAAAAAAAACTTTGACCGTATTGATATTATTTCTAAAAAGCTTTACGATACAAAAATTTCCCAGTGAAGAGATTTTTTTTTTAAACTTTAATTAATTTTCGCTTTTTTTTTTTTTTAATTTTTTATTTTATTTCTTAAACTGTTTCAGAATTTTTTAGATGAGGATTGATGATTATTCAGACTATTGTTCTCATTTTTTCTAATACTAATGGTTCACCACTTATGAAGCCAAAACTACTCAAGGATAAGGGTTAGTGAAAATTTTCAGTTGGATGATTAAGCAGTAATATGAAAGGATTGAGTGAGGACTATAATTAATTCACGGGACGACTCGTCAGGTATTTGTCGATATTGGACTTGAAAAAGACTCTGTAGTAGTCTGTAGGGAGGAAACATTCTTGTGGTAACGTATTCCACAGATGGGAAGTTCTTGGTAAGAAACTTTGTTCATGGTAGTTTCAAAGTTTCTTTCCAAGAACTTCCCACCTATGGAACACGTTACTACAGGAATGTTTCCCTACAGACTAAGCTCTATTTTATTGTATCAAGAAATGTTGAGCTTCTATTTTTCTTTGAAAGTTGAGAATAAAATTCATTTTTATAGGTGAGAATTTTCTAAGTGGGTTTTAAATAAGTTATTGAAATTATTCATAAATTTTTATTTATTCATATAATTTTTTAAATAGGCCGAGACGGCCTATTTAAAAAATTTATGCTATAATTTTTTATCATCAAACTTAAAATTTTAGTAATTAATTATGATAAAAAAAATGGATGTTATGTTTTTATTTTTTGCTTTCTTTAACTTTAATTAAAATTGATTTTTGCTGTCCATATCTATACAAAGAAAATAATTTTGATTCAATCCAAACAAAATGTTGAGATATAAGTGGGAAAAGTGAATGACCGGACACTACAATCAAATCAAACTAATGTGCATAGCTAATATTTCCTCTTTATTTTTCAGAAGACTTCATCAGAATAAGATTTTAATTACAAAATAGACCATCCATTACCCGTTTGATCAGTATTTATTGTGTATATTATTAAATATTTTAGAATTTCCAAATATTTTTGCTTACAATAATTTTGGGTACTTTTTGAACTTTCTTGACTGGAGCAATTTTGTTTCAGTTAATTTCGGTTTTTGTATTGCCTATTATTACATTATGTTATTTTCTTTACCTTGAAAAAATAAGATCATAACGAGACAGATGTTTTTAAAATTTTTAATTAACCTAAGATGATCCTCCATTTCCCTGCCATTCTAGCGTTTTAGAAATAGGAATAAAAAATAACATCAACTATGAATTTAAAATATCCGGTACGAATGGGTGCTTTGAACGAGTTAAATATCGGTAAGAGGAGAAGACAATACAATACGGGGAATAACCAAAACGAAATTGCCCTAGTCAAGAAAGTTAAATAGCACAGAATTTTCTGTAAATCAATACTGTGTTGAATATTGACAAAATATATCCGAATTTACTTAAAAATGGATGACGCCATAAAGGATGTATGATTGCTTTATTATGTCATCCGTCTCTTTGTGACGTCATCCAGTGTCCAAGATACATTGTCTATAATGTCACTATATGGTGACGTCATCTACTGTGCCCGGTTATCCCCCATCTGTTTTAATGGATGACGTAATCATTTTGATGATGTAATCTAGTGGGCATAGGAACAGGCAAGAAAGACTCACAGAGTTTAATAGTATACTAGACCCTCTAGTTCGTCTAGTATATATATATGTATATATATAATATATACATACATACACTGCCCAAATAGACGACCCGTGCCCTTTTGGGTCACGGGTCGTCTATCTTCTCTGTTTTATGGATGACATCATCCTTTTTGTTACTTCAGCATTTATGACGTCATAAAAGATCTCTTCCCAATATGTTTAACCTGTTTTAGTGGATGACGTCATCTCTTTGTGACGTCATCCATTATGCATGGAGACAAACAAGCAAGATAATAATCAACATCCACAGAGTCTTAATAGTATACTAGACACTCCGGGTTTAGACGGTTCGTCTAGTATATATACATAGTCACTGTTCACATAGACACCCCGTGACTCTTCAGGTGACGGGTCGTCTGTGTTCTCTGTTTCAGTGGATAACGTCATCCCTTTGTGACATTATAAAATATTTGCACAGTGTCTTCCAACTCTGATGTCATCCTTTTGTGACGTCGTCCAGTGTGCACAGAAAGAAGTAAATGAAGTTAACAATTGCGTTTTATTTTTATATTTTGGAAGGTATGGAATGACCATGCAGTTATATTTGAAATAGATTAAAGTGCAGCCGCATGTAGGAGAAAGAATAAAAATGTGTTTTTATTTTTTATTCATCCTTTATCTATCTTTATGTTATTTTCCCACATTACCAAAACTAGATGTGATGTTAAAACAAATAAAGACGAAAAATTAATTATGCACATGAGTTTGATTAGATTTGATTGCATTTGTGCAATTATTTACTTTATCCTTATATATAATCATACAATATAGTATGTTTATATTCAAATAAAGTCTGTCTGTCTCTCTCTCATATATATATACTCGTGCTGGTCAAAAAAATAGAACATATGTATAAAACTGTAAAAATCATTCCGTTTGAGATAATTTTCGGCTTATAAATTGTGTAGGCGAAATATTCTATATGTAAATAACAATTACAACTATTTTTAGTCATTTGTCATATTTGCATATGTCAGACTTTATTGTCACAGAGTAGTTTATTGTCACATTGGGAAATTCAACGTTTCAATTTATTCGTTGAGTAATCTTAAACTCAAAAAATTTCTGTGTTTAAAAAGATTTTGCAAGTTATTTAATCATAATCTCTCATTCTTATTGAGGACAATCTGTGAGATGTAATTGGTGCTAAAATATTCCTATCATGCTAAACTAACTGAAATAGTTGTTTTACGATAGAAACTTTTTTTCATATCAATTGCAATGTCAGTTTTTCAATATTTCGCGTTTAAAAATAATAGAACAAGACAGCTAAGAAAACAAAATCGTTGTTTTATAAACTTAAATACAAATAAAAATTAATCAATATTTAGTAGCAGCACCTTTTGCCTTGATAACAGCATCAATTCGCCGGGGCATGGAATCAACAAGCTTCTCGCAATGCTGTGTAGACACCGAATCCCATGTGTTCTGTATTGCAATCTTCATGGTTGCAATGGTAGTAGGTTTTTCTTTGCGAAGCTTCCTCTTCATCTGGTCCCACAAGGCTTCAATAACGTTCAAATCTGGTGAGTTCGCCGGCCATTCAAGAAGAGGGATCGATCGTTCTCAGACCCAGGAAGTTGTGGACTTGGCCGAGTGTGCCGGTGCCAAGTCATGTTAAAAAATGATGTCTGTGGCGTCACTGTCAAACTGATTATCCAGCACTTGCAGTAAATTAGCTCCCAAGATATCTTGGTACACTGTTGCGTTTACATTTCCTTTGATGAAGCAAAAATTACCAACACCCTTAGCACTCATACAGCCCCAAACCATGCAAGACTGCGGGAACTTCACAGACTTCTTGACGCATTCTTGGTTATACCGTTCCATGGATCTTCGCCAAACACGTGGCCCTTGGTCGCCGAAGGAGATACAAAATCGAGGCTCATCTGAAAAGATCACACGCCGCCATTCGTCTGTAGTCCAGGTTTGATGAGCAGTTGCCCATCGTAGCCTCTTCAACATCTGTTTTTTGTTAAGGAGCGGTTTGGTGGCAGCTATACGATTTTGGTATCCCAGTTGCCGGAGCCTTCGGTAGGTAGTGCTTCGTGAAACGCCGGCACCAGAAGCCTGTTTCCACTCTTTAGTAACGTGGCTTGTTGACTGGAATCGACTTTTCTTTGCCACCTTGTCCAGTGCCCGGTCTTGTCTTTCAGTGGTGCTTTTCTTTCGTCCGCATTTCTTGCGATTGCTGTTGGAAACACCCTTAACATCTTTCTGGAGCACTTTGGTCACTACCGATCTTGAACATCCGACCTTGGTTGCGATTTCCATGTGCATCTTTCCTACTTCCCGCAAATCGAAGATTCGCTGCTTCTCAGGCAAAGATATGTCTTTAGAGCGACCCATAATGAGAGATTATGATTAAATAACTTGCAAAATCTTTTTAAACACAGAAATTTTTTGAGTTTAAGATTACTCAACGAATAATGTTCTATTAAATTGAAACGTTGAATTTCCCAATGTGACAATAAACTACTCTGCGACAATAAAGTCTGACATATGCAAATATGACAAATGATTAAAAATAGTTGTAATTGTTATTTACATATAGAATATTTCGCCTACACAATTTAAAAGCCGAAAATTATCTCAAACGGAATGATTTTTACAGTTTTATACATATGTTCTATTTTTTTGACCAGCACGAGTATATATATATATATATATATATAACAAGTACTCATATAAAAGCAAATTTATACAGTTAAGAATAATTTGAAATAGAATCAATTTCCAAAGATGAAGCTCAATATTTAAAATATATTTCAGTAGAGTTATTAATAAATAAAGCATTAAATTAAGATAATGGCAATTTTGGAACAAAATAACATTTACACATGTTTCTAGCGAAGTCGACAGAAATATGTGTAAACGTTATTTTGTTCCGAAATGATCATAGAAACCTCGATTTAATGCTTTATATATATATATATATATATATATATATATATAATCAAAACTATTTGTTTTTAATATTTATTTTTCTTTCTCAAAAAATGACTTTCAAATTTATTAATTTTCATCATCTTGTCTCTCTGCTTTCATATTGAGTTCTCGTTAAATCAATAGAGTGATGTTTAAATTGCGAAATCACATTAAACTGCTCTGCTTGTCCCAGCAGTTCCTTTTTAATGGACAATTCCTTAACCAAATTAACCATGGAAGCGAATGGTTAGACAGGGCCCAAATTTATAATTATATTCTAACCTCTTTCTTTTCGAACATTCACATCTCATTTATGTTGTTCTTAACTACCTAGTAGTAGTAGTAGTAGTAGTAATAATAGTGGTAGCAGTAGTTTTTTTTTGGGGGGGGCATCTCATTTCAACTGTAAAAAAAAAATTTAATTTTTTTTTTTAATCTCTCACAATATATACGGGGTCCGCCATAAGTAACTATATATTATTTATAGCTAGCCATTCTACAACAGCAGCGTTATTAAAACAGCATGATGGGGCACAACCCCATTATGTTGCGCTTGTTTGAGACTTGCTGAACGAGAACCTGGCCAATTGATCGATTGGCAGGCGTGGACCACTTTAAAAAAAATTCCAAAGTTACACATGCCTTTAATATATGTAAATAAATTTACATATATATATGTATGTGTATTACACAGTACCCGTTCCGTCAAGAATGACAGAAATATTTTTATTTTTGACAAATCAATCCAGGATATTTTCTACTAATGGTTTTATCAAGGCCAAAAGCCACTCGAGCATAAGGGTTAATGAGCTGAAATGATTGTCAGTTGAAAGATGAAGAATATTATGGGAGTATTGAAAATGATTAATGGAATAAACAAAGTTTGATTACTTATGGGGATCGTTTGTGACAAGTATTTGTTGAATGTGAAGACGACTGTGCTGTAATCTGCAGGGAAGCAGTCCTGCAGTAATGTTCTACAGACGGAGGGTTGGGGAACCCTTTCAAAGAAGCTCTATCCATGAAAATTCCGCCTGATGCTAAGCACATGCATTGAAAAAGAATAGAAAATACTTTTTATATCAGAATAAAATTCATTTACATTCAAGCAATTAACTATTTTTTTGTTTTAATTTTGAGATTTATTTTGGATGTGATTGAAGATAAAATTAAAATGCACTGCCCTGAACAGGGATTGAACTCACAGCACTCAGATTATGAGACTCCCCTATCCCTCTCATTTCTATTATTTTGTAATTGAGATTTTGATACATTAGTTTGTTTACCATAGATGGGAGAGGTGGACGAATAAGCTCCCAGCAGGGTCAATTACTACTACTACTACTATTACTAGGTAGTAAGCAAACAATGTGTCAGGATTTAGAAGAGAAGGGTTTCCATGACCAGATTGCTTAAAGCATTGTCCATGAATGAAAAACTTGGCTCTGAGGAAAAGATAGTTCTGACTGTAATCTATCAAATGAAAGACAGCATATGCTTTGACGTTTTTAGGTTTGTCTCTCAGCATGAATATATATATATATATATATATATATATATATATATAAAATTTCATATTATCTAAGTTGGTGTTGCCTGCATAAGAGTGGAAAGGGCTGAGATATAGTAAGAGGAGATGAAAGAGATAAGGGTACAATATTTTCTTCCTTGGAAATAATCGCGCATTTATTTTTAATAAATTATTTTAAAAATAACAAAAAGCAGTGCTGTTAAAAAAAATTTTTTTAATTTTTCTTTGGGGTGAAAAAAAAAAAAGAAAAGAAAAAAAAAAATAACCTCTGACAGACAGGAACGCCCCTTTAGCATAAATATGAATCACAATATTGTGTCAATTCAAAAGCGGCAAAATTAGAGGTTACACTGTTTTATGATGTCATCGGTTGTGATTAAAAAAAAAAAAAAAAAAATGTACGTTAATAACGCAAATTTTTTATTTTATTTTTAATTGTATATTTATTTAAAAATAGCCAAAAAAAGTGGGTGCGTTTTAGTAAAATGTATGTTAACGTTGTGTATTGGTTTGATATTGTTGGGGTGAAGGTAAACAATACACAGCTGGAAGCCACGTGCCATTGGGAGTGGGGGTTACATTAAGTGTGTAGACGAAATCCAGGAATGATTTCACCTATCCACTCAATGTAGCCACGCCCTCTACGGCATGTAGCTTTCAACTGTGTATTTATTTTTATTCTTTTATTTTGTTCAGTGCATCTGCAAATTTCCTTACAGGTGTCGTTGCATCATTCATCAGCCAGATATTATTCTTCCGGTATTATCTGCAGACCCGTGGAAGTCTCTTCCTGCTGACTGTTTTCCTCTTACTTATAGCCTTGGTCTTTTCGAGACCTAGGTCGATAGGCATCTCCTGTCTTTGCGTTCATCATCTTTTGTTCTTTTTAGTTCCTTACATTAAGTGGCTTCATGCCTTTTCTGGAGCGATTTCCATTAAAAAAAAAAATTTTAATCAATAAAAATAATTTTCAAAATCTCCAATACCCCATAGATAGATATTCAACATTAGTGTTAATTGACAATATAGGACGCATATCTAAATAATAAAATTTAAATTTAAAAATTAAAAACTCTACCTAATCTGAGTGTTTACAGTGCTATTTATTATTTTATGCCCCCAACGTTTAATCCGCAAAACACCCTATACCATTTCCAAAGTCACTTGCCTCTCAACAAAGGCAAAGTTAGGCATAGTGCCCCCCCCCCCCAAAAAAAACAACACTCTGGATGTCTCTTGATAGCAACAACACTTTACAACTTTCAAGTTTCCTAATACGAACACCTTTTGATATCAATATACAAACCTACCTAACACTTCCAATACCCATATAAAATTAAAATATTTTACATTCCAATTTCTGTTTCCGTAGCGATGCATATGTTGGATCCCCTTCTATAATATCACCACCATACCATATTGAATGTGTTGTAGTGGATAAAATTGAATGTGCTGTAGTGAATAAAATGAGGTTAGAATAAAAGAAGCAAAAAGAAAATTAGGAAGAAACTGTTGACTTTGCATGTATATAGCCCACATGTCGTCTTTGCCTTTGATCAAATTACAAGTCTTCCTGTTGGATAGAGGTTTTTTTATTCCACGTGGGAAACCTGTTCAGACATCATTTACAGATGCGCATGTGTGTGTGTAGTAACCCCCCACCCCCCACCCCTACTGTTTTCCCTCCACTTGGGTTTTTCTTCCTTCACTGTATAAAATGTTGAGTTCTGTGCAATACGGCTCATTTTACCAAATAAATATAGTCGAACTATCGACTGAAATATCTTGATCCAGCTTTAATGATGGCCCTTACTTTTACTAGCATGTGACTTGTTTATCCACATTTCCATAAACTAATTTTCAATTTTGTGAATATATATATATATATTAGTTAGTTAGTTAGTCTAACTCTCTCTTAGGCGAGTGTATAAAATACAGAACTCAATTCATGACTCGCCTTTCCTCGCTCACATTTGGGTTGGGATAAACGATTGCCTCATGTTTACTCTTTCTGAAATCATTGGGGGGGGGGGTATCAGATCTTAACTTCTGCTTATTTACCGAGGTCATACTGTTGACTCGACAGCGATCAATCATTCCTAATTTGTCTTTTGACTAAGCCACTATTCTCTGGCTCTCATTATATAACATATAACATAAATTTAGAATGGTATTTACTGTAGTTGCCAAGAATTGTTATCGGAAGCAACGGCAAGTTTACTAAAAAATACACCCACTTTTATCGGCTATTTAAAAATTTTGTGTTTTTTAATGTTTTAGTTTGATTTTTTTTGTTTGTTTACTTATCCATATATGTACATTTTGTTAAAACTGATGGACAAGGATCAAGTGTCATCTTGTTCGCACAAGTGAGGTTTTGTTG
Source organism: Sepiola atlantica (assembly GCA_963556195.1). Classification (NCBI taxonomy): domain Eukaryota; kingdom Metazoa; phylum Mollusca; class Cephalopoda; order Sepiida; family Sepiolidae; genus Sepiola; species Sepiola atlantica. The sequence goes on from OY744516.1 coordinate 91,103,753, forward strand.
GAATGTATGCCATGCATGAACTGGCTCCCTTCGCGCACTTTTGACGAGCAGAGGAGTTGTTACCAAAGAATTGTGTCCCTATTTACGTGCCTCCCCACAGAGTTAGACCCAAGGTCGGTTTTTAATGTAGGGAAAATCCAGCTCCCCAAAAGGGGAACTCTGGATTGGGACAAAAATTTAAATTGCCTCAGTCTAGAAAGATTTCTCTTCACTGATCGAGGATAGCAAAAATGAAGTGTGATAAGGAATTGTCTCAATGATAAACTTTTAACAACAAGGTTGTAACAAAAGTTCTGTCCATTTTCTTTTAAGGTTCAATAAAACATTAAAAAAACAAAAACAATATCAGATCTATTTAATTGTTAATGTAGTCCCTATCCTTCTATCTGACCTCTTCCCATCTGTCAACTTTTCACTCACTCTATAATAAAGATCAGTGTGTATGTATTTGCATGTATATGTATATATATATATATATATATATTAATTAATTGTTATGTACATAAAATTACTTTTTAATTAATAAATATATAAAATAAAAATAATGACACATCCTATTAAGGGTGACTTAATGCAATATTCTGCATTACACTTTACCGCTTAGGAAGTGGGAAAATACTTAAAACAACGCCGTTTCTATCGCCAGTAAAAACAATAACAAAACTATGTAACTTATATATATATATATATATATATATATATATTAGAATACCTGTCACAGGACGAGTAAAATGAATTTCTCCAGAACAGTTTTGCACCACTTTTATGTCGCCTTATGAAGATTAAAATCAAGATATAATAATACTAAACCTAGAATTCTTATTCCAATTTTGATCAAAATCCATTACATGATTTTGTTTCGAGAATTTACAAGAGAATTATCTCCTTACTTGATTTGTTATAAAGTTTGGGAGCAGCATGTAAGGTTTAAGTTTAAGGGGTCTTCAGAAACAATTGAAATTGAGGAAATCTTGCTTAATTGGTGTCAAATGACTCTGGATCACATTGAATGCAAATCTGAAATATTTGAATTTTCAAATGGAAGGTTGTGCCCATATTATGCTCTCTAAAAACCCTTTGTCATGAGGGCTTCCACTCCACTTTTACTTCCTTTGCACGAAACTAAATTCAAATATAGCCTACATTACGATCCCTTACCCCTAGCATCTGTGTTTCAAAATTCAGAATGATCGGTTTATTAGTTTAGGAATGAATCCTGTACATACAAATATATACACATACATAATCTCTATTTGTATTAAGTTAGGTATGTACTTTCATCCCATCACGCAAATGTTAGCGAGTAAAACATGTGCCCTTTTCTAATCCCCGGACGAAACCATTGCAAGTGGTGAGGGAAAGAAAGAAAGAAAATAGCAAGTCAGACAACCACCTTATACTTACCCCGCCGTCTGAAATGAATTTGGAAAGAAATCCTCCACTCTATAATAAAAACGTTAGGTCATCAGAAATTATAAAAATAATTTACGTATGAAAAATTAAATTACTGACATGATTCTATGATTTCATATGAATATTCTAGTAATATATCTACATAAATAGCGAGTGCAAACACTGGCAAAGCATAATTTAGAGGAGGAGGAGGAGGTCATTTTTGACGCAGTATGTACACTAGTTTACAAAATAATGTTCGGGGAAACTTCTGTCATTACTAACTAACCAAGGGAAGAGAATATCAGGTATGTGCACGCAGTGGGATGATGTATAGAAGTTAAATCTGGCCAGTGAGGCTTGAGGACATGCGTTGCATGGAGAGAAATGATGCAATGGATGTGTAATATGAGTCTTAAAGACAAGCTTAGATCTGATGACATAAGAGAAAGATTAAATCTGAACAGTATAAGGGGATGTGTGCAGAACAGAAAACTTTGTTGGTTTGGTTACATTGAAAGAATGGATTAGAGTGCTTGGGTTCGTAAATGTAGAACAGTTGCGTTGGCAGGGTAAGGCCAAGGAAAACATGGGAGAAAGTGATAAGGATGGATTTGAGAAAAAGGGATAAATAAAGACCTGGGCAGATGAGGATTAAATAATGATGTGTAAAAGGAGAGAAAGATGCATATACGAGATTAGTCTATGTTTGTTTGTCCTGACCTTTTGCCATGCTCTACCATTTGGGGAGGAGATATCCTCTACAAGAATGGAGACAGGCTAATAATATTCTATCAGAAATTAAGAGCAGCCATATTTGATTGTGAGTTGAACTAGAGATATTATTGCATAAGATATTTTTTCACTTTTTTATTAATAATGATAGTGCTAAGTATTAATAATAATCAATAATAATAATTACTAATAATCATTAATATTATTAATAGTAATAATTTTTATTAATGGTAGTAGTAATAATTATTAATAGCAATAATAGTAGTAATTATTGATAGTATAACAAGATGAGTTGGAAGAATGGATAATTTAAAATAAAACACGTAAGATGACTCAATTTAAAAATTAGTCTAAGGATTATTTAAAGACTCGTTTAGTCAATTTATTAAACGCAGTTTTGTGTGGACAATTAGAATCTAGTAATCAAATAGCTCTGCAAAGTGTTCATCATGCATCCTACAATAGTAGTAATAATTATTAACAGTAATAATTATTAATAGTAATAATAATAAGTTATTAATCATAATAATAATCATTAATTATACTTATCCATATTATTAATGTTGATGATTATTAATAATAAAACAATTATCATTAATAAAAAAAAAAACAATGTGTAATTATAGCAATGATTTATTGTTCAATGAAATCTTTTTGTATATTATTTTAATCAAAATGTGTGCATGTATCAATGGTGGTGCCCAAAGAGGATTAATGAATTATTATAACTATTATTTATTTATGAACACTCTTTGCCCATTTCCTCGTGGACAGAACAACTGATTCATAAACAATATTTTATTTTATACAATGTGAAAAATAATCAAGAAATATCTTTTGTCATTTTATTGTTATTTAGTTAATTTTCTTTGTTTTAGGAGTGACAATATAAAAAAAGTTGAAATTGTTATTTCTCACATGTTTTGTCAAAAAAAATGGCTTCGATGAAAACCATTTTTAAAAGAACATTTTAGTGAGATAAATTGTCTATCACAACTCGAGACATTCTTTCTTGATTAACAATTTGAAAATAAAATCATCAGAAATAAAAGTTAAAAAAACTTGATGGAATTCTGACCTAGGTAGTGATGTAGTTTCGGTTTCAGACAGACATGTAGGTCCATTATAATTGTTATATTTTCACTTACCGATGGGTGTATAAACCATTATACACCCATGTTGTTGTTGTCGTGAGTCCAGGTTATTTTTGTCTGCTGATAAACCCACTCGGACGTCGATGTTTACAAAAAAGAGGGACAGTCACATGAAATATCAGAGCGACAGGCCACTTGTATACAAGCGAAAGAAAGACAGACAGATAGCTTGTCTCACTACATTGAGCCACACTGTGCGTTGTCCCCCCCCCCTCCCATTGAGGGTAGAACCTAGATACGTCTTTTCTGGTTGAAATCTCGCCAGCTAAGAGACAGAAAATCCTCAGACGTAAGACACGATTTCATCGACTTTCACTTTGAGATCACCTCTAACCTATAAGATGTCGCTCAAACATTTCCATTCAAACACTGTAAGATGAGATAAGATATAGATATTTGAAAGCTACTGCATGAAACGAATTAAACAAATTTACAATAAATAAATATTTAGGGATGTGAGTAGCCAATGATTAAAAAAAAGCTGAAATTGAGATGAATTTCCCAACCTGAGAGCCACAGGCCGTGCATGTGTGTGTGTAGAAGGTAGCACAAAAAAAAAACTTTTTTTCCTAAACAACTCTAATCAGTTTCAACTAATACAGTGCACATGTGTGTGTGTGTGTGGGGGGGGACAGGAAGTCATTCTTTGATGAAACAAAAGTCATGTAACTTCCCGACCCACTTCATGAATTGCCTAGCGTCTTAGCTTTCATGGAAAAATTAATATTTTGTTTTTAGAGAGAACTGTCATAAGAATGAAAATCGGCTTTTCGCTTATTTTAAAAAAAAAATCAGATTTCAATTAAAAAGCTAAAAACTCATTTATGAGACTTAAGCTGAAATCCGCTTTTTCTGGATTAAAAAAAACGGAACTCCGTTAAAAAGCGGAAAACTGATATCCCTGAATATTTGAAGATATTAAGAAATTGATGTATAAAATCATTAGGAAAATAACTGGATTTGGCATTAAATCGCCTGAAAAGGGTTGACATTAAAGCCAATTAGCATAAACTCTTCATTAACAAACTCTATCATTGTGTCGAATCTCGGGTGATGTCATTGTTACATATTATTTGGCATTAAGTGATTAATAAGTTATTGGGATTTGTTTCGTATGACATAAGTCAACGGGCAATGGTCAATTAGAATCTTGTAATTGAATAGCTCTTAATGGTGGGTCCATCATGCTAGTAGTAATAATTATTGATATTATTAGTAATAAAATAATATTTAGATTTATTACTTAGCAGTAATTGATTAATATGTAACAATGACAACATCTGAGATTCTGCACAACAATACAGTTTGTTAATCAAGGGTTTGCGTTAAAACCATTTTTAAAGGAATATTTTAGTTATAATAATCCATTAATCCTCTTTGGCCACTACCATTAATATGCGCACATATTCTGCATGAAATAATATACAATAAGATACCATTGCACAATAAATCATTGCTATAATTACACATTTTTTTAGAAATGATTCTTGTATGTAAATATACACTAAAACGACAAGAAAAAGTGTTAGATTGAAGCAAATATTCACCTAAGAATAATTATTAAACGGTTTGCATTTGAAAGGGAAGTAACTCTTTGCCCGTTGTTATCTCCATTGAGATAAACAGCATTTTTGGAAAGCAGAGTTATGTCCCTTACATTCGACCAGCCGACATTAGGATAACAAACTGAAAACTAAGCATACAGTAAAAAGGTCTGAACTACGATGTGGCAAGTTTTAATACATATAATTTTTTTTAAAAGACTGAAATACATCTTATTGACTAGAAAAGGATTTCATTTTGGAATGAAACTTTTTTGTCTAAAGGAATGATTTTGCTCTTTATGGTAATTCATGCAGAGATGCGAGCGCATATGTCCATTTTCAGAAAGACAATAACGTTTTCCTTGAAGACTTTGCGTAGAGCGTCTTGTATATTGAGACGAAGAAAGAACCTGAACAAAGTCGAAAATGTTCATTTTTTCACAACGGATTCAATTCATTTAATTTGGATCAAATAATACATTTTTTGATAAAGAGCAAAGGATATCTCATATGCAAAATGTGTGCATCAATGGTAGTGTCCAAAGAGGATTAACAAATTATTATAACTATTGTCGATTTATGATCTCTGCACATTTTCCCCAGACAGAACAACTGATTCACAAAAAATATGTATTTTACACAATTAACAAATATTTTTTGTCATTTTATTATTATATATTTTTTTTTTTTTAAGTGATAATGAGAAAAAAACAAAACAGTTATTTTTTACATGTTTTGTCAAAAAACAATGTCTTCGATGAAGATCATTTTTGTGAGTTAAATTGTCTATCACAATTAAGGATGTTTTATATTGTTATGTGTAACACCGGAAACAAACTGGAAATCTCCCAACAGGATTTTTTTCTCTGATGTAATTTATAATGGTTTTCAAGGTAAAGTTTTGTAATATATTCATTAACTATAAATGTTTATTCAAATGTGAAACATTGTTCATGAATATATTGAACCACTTCTGAAGAATGGATAAACCATGAAACTGCACTAAAATGTTCAGATAAGCCAAATTTATTATTGTTATATAAACAAATTTGGTGTTATATAACTGAAAATAAACATCGTCTGGAAAAAGCTGGAAACGATTTGAGTACCATTATGTGTACTCTTTATTAAGAATATGATTTATGATAATTTAAGTCTTTAAAAAATACATATATATATATATATATATATATGTGTGTAGATTAAAAAAGCATTTGAATTAAATTTGAGAAAGAATAATTCATACAAAGCCGATTTTTTCTTTTTAATAATTTAGAAACAAAACTGCTTTTCCTCAGTAAATAAAAACAACAAAAAATCCAAAAGCAGAACAAAATAAATGTATCCAACAAAAACAGATTAGGAATTTTATATACAGCAGTCCAACATTCAAATGGTCTGGGCACAAGAAAGTCATGCTGCCTCTTCATCCAAGATGGCAGCTAACTTGTGATAGTTCTGTCTCAAGAGAGGTAATTGTATTTTGATTTTAAAATTTAAAATTAAAAAAAAAATGCTTCAAAGAACTTTCCCCATTCTAATTATAATACATATATATAATATACATACAGAAGTATAATGTTATGTTTATGTACAGGAGAAATGACCAGAGTGCTCAATAATGTGTGTAAGAGCATAGTTTTAGTTTAAATAACACATTAATTTGATCGTCTATCGATACCTGCAGTTTCACGGAAACACTGGAAATCCATCCCATAGAGCTAAAAATACCAAATGTGAACGCTCTTCAGTCGATGGTTTAAAAGTGGTTAATACAACATATTTCGTCACTCTCCACTAAGCTGAAAGTGGGAATAATTCTAATTGAAAATGCATGTATATATATATATATATATATATATATATATATATATATAAATGGATAATACAAAGATCAAGGATTATGTTAGAACCTATCGAGATACGGTGAAGCTCAAAATAGTGGATAGATCATTTATATATGGATAATGAAGTGATGAAATGGATAAAATTTGTATAGTTTACAAGTTTATTAACTCATCAAGTCTTCAAACAAGGAATACGAATATACAGATATTCACCTCTAATAAATAATATTCAATTTTTATTGGTCAAATCTTCTGACGATAAGAGTGTTGTCTTTGAAAAACCATGGTTTAAAGGCCATTTTGTATTTGTATTCCTTGTTTGAACACTTGATGAGTTAATAAACTATACAAATGTTTATCCATTTCATCACTTCATTATCCATATGTATGTATACATATACATTATATATTTAGGCAGCATATTTTCATTAAGACAAACGTTATTGAACAACACAGAAATGTTTCTGCTTAATAAGATTTTTTTTTTAATTATTTTTTGATTTTTCGGATGGTCTATCGAGTATTTTTGTCAAATTGGTGTATGTACACTATATGTCATCACCCATGCGTACATTTTAAAAACCCATACATTGCTGCACCATTCAACGAACTCAGCAGATATGATCAAACTAAACTAATACACCGCCTAAAGACGATTGAGTGAATCAATCGAAAGTACTTGCTAAGAATGGAATATAAAACCTACGGATCCTACATACAATTTAACAAAAATGCTCCATGGACCATATGGAAAATCGAAAAAAAAAGGCGTAAGCAGAAGCATTTCACGTTGTTCAATAACGTTTGTCTTAATATATACAGTACCGTCCAAAATTAAGGAACAAAAATAAAATCTTCCTAATCTCAAATAAATTATATTTTAATATTTGTGAAAATTTCACTGCATATGTAAATTATGTAGTTGGACTTTTACCGAGATTTTCAGATGAATTAAAATAATATTATTAAAGTTATCCACCATTTTACATATTTCAAGTGTCAAAAATTAAGGAACATTAAGGAAAAATAATTGTTTAAAGTTTAAAACAGTAGTTTTTTTGTATAAAAGGATGAAAATAAATATTCTAAACTTTAATCATCATCACTGCTGCAAGTCACGCAATATCAATCATGTCAAAAAGAAATAAAACTGATTTAAGCGACAAAGCCAAAATCGTCAGATTCAGAAAGGAAAAGTTGACAATAAAAGAAATCGGAAAACGTGTGAAACGTTCAAAAAGTGTTGTAAGCCGAGTTCTCAAACTCTATAAAGAAACTGGAAGGTTAAGTAACACAAAGAAACCTGGTAGACCAAGAAAGACAACGGCAAAAGAGGACAGAGTTATACAACGCCTAGTGTTAAAAGACCATTTCCTTACAGCTGGCAAAATTTCTAAACAAATGGAAGGTGTCACGAATGTTTCACAACAAACTGTCCAGAAGGTTGCAGGAAATAGGTCTTTTTGCAAGATCTCCTCGAAAAAAGCCGCTAATAAGTAAAAAAAACAAATCAGCTAGATTGGTGTTTGCAAAAGAGCATGTTATATAGTCAGAAAAAAATTGGAAAAAAGTTTATTTCAGTGACGAATCGAAATTTAATGTATTTGGCAGTATGGAAAACAATTTGTAAGAAGAAAAGGCGAAAGTTTGAATCGTAGCTGCATCAAAAAAACTTAAATTTGGTGGAGGTAGCGTGATGGTTTTCGGCATGAGATCATGGCAGGGTACATCACCACTTGTACACTTAAATACTAGAGTAAATGCCACTATATACAAGAATATTTTAGAACAGTATGTTTTACCAGTGTTGCACAATTCTGGTATCGAAAAGCCTGCTTTTATTTTATGCAGGATAATGATCCCTGCCACAAGGCAAAGCTGGTCATGAATTATATGGCTGATCAAGAAGTAGAGGTAATGGACTAGCCTGCTCAGAGTCCTGACATGAACCCTATAGAAAACTTATGGAAGACTCTAGGACAGAATGTTATGGCAAAGAATCCGGAAAATAAAAACTGAATGATGAATTGGCCAAGATAACTGAGGCCCAATGTCAAGATTTAGTGAAATCCTGCCATCGTAGATGCGCAGCAGTTATTGAAAACAAAGGTGGAAGTACCAAATATTAAATCTCTCGCCTTTTTAATGTGATTTAGTTAAAAATTATATTTTGTTCCTTAATTTTGAACACTTGAAATCTGTAAAATGGTGGATAACTTTAAAAATATTATTTTAATACATCTGAAAATCTCGGTAAAAGTCCAACTACATAATGTGTATATTCAGTGAAATTTTCACAAAAATTAATATATAATTTTGTTTAGTTTCAAAAGATTTAATTTTTGTTTCTTAATTTTGGATGGTACTGCATATAATATATATATATATATATATCAAATAGACGTACACATATGAAAGAAAAAAAAAACACTCGTAAGATAAAAGTGGAGGGATGAATAGATAAATCATGTTAGGATACCGGATATATATATATGTAAGATTAGTGGGAGTGAACACCAGCAGAGTGCCCAATTAGGCAGACATAAACAGAGGCTGAAAAAGAGTTCAGTAAAGGAGACCAATTCTATAATTGGTCTCCTTTACCGGACTCTCTTTAGCCTCTGTCCCCTTTGTTTGGATTTGAAACTGACGGTATTGATGTTGTTCTGATCTTCTGTAATACATATATAAATGTATATGTGTAATATATATATATATTCATACATACTAGCTGAACCAACTCAGTGTAGTACTCTTTATTTGCAATTTGGGTTTTTTTCCCCACAATGTTTTTTTTGTTCCAAATAAAGGGAAGTAACTCTGTATTGACTAATAGAGTTACGCCCCCCCCCTCTTTTTTTAAAGATGGCATCTGTATAAAAATAATTCAAACCCAGTCAAAGTATTTTCTGGAAGGAATTAAATCGAATTACATTTTATTGTTATTAACAACATGCTGCAACGATCCACCAAAAGAACTGACAAACCAGAATCAAATATTGATTTTTTTATAGGAAGAAAACCATCGATGACAAAGATCGAGAAAGAGAACGACTTTACTCTATATATTAGAAGATAGATATAAATGTCTCATCCTATTGAGTATAATATATTTTATTTTACTAATAAGTCACCACGTGATACTCGAGGATAAGGGTTAATGAATTTGTCAGGTGGATGATGAGACATCGTGAGGATTAGTAATGGGTCAGAATTTGATTATTTAAGAGAACGGCTCAACAAGAATTTGTTTACATTTGACATGAAAATGACCATGTTGTAGTCGACCGGGAAGCAGCCTTGTGGTATTGTGCTCTACAGAAGGGTAGTTCTAGGGAAGAAACTTTCCTCATGGAAGTTCTGTTTAGTTTTAGGTACACACAGAGAGAAATGGAAATTATTGACAGTGTTTGTAGCTAGAAGAGTTTTTGTTGTGAATTTTTACAGGGAGGAGACCATAGAGCACCTACCATAACGATAGAGCACAGAAAGACTAGCAACGTCTCTTCTGCAAGAAAGAGGCTACAGGGTAGAGAAGAGGACATCCCCCACTAGATTTCGAAGTCGGTTTTGTACTGTCAAAGCAGGAAAGATGTCCCGAGCGACATCTCCCCAGATGTGGCAAACGTTTTATTAAGTAAAATATGTTGAACATTTATAATTCATATAAGAATAATAAATAACTTTACTGCAGTTTCACAGGATTTCCGATCGTCAGAATCGTTTCATTTGATTAGAAATTCAAATTGAGCGGAGAAAGTGAACTTAGTTTGAATTTCTTCTCAGATGGAAAGAGACATTAAGGATTTATTAAAACACTTGACGATATGATATACCGTGAAACTGCAGTCAAGTGTTAAGACACATTTATTATTTATAATTATTTTTTTTTTATGGAAATAGCTCTAGACCAGTCACTTGATGTAAGGAGCTAAAAAAAAACAAACTTACCACTTCAACGTCAAAAACTAGCCAACGTTAGATGGATAGATTCCGACCCAGAGAACAGCAACGGTGTGCTGTACTTGCCGAACAAATGCCAGAATGCCTCTTACGTTTTGATAATGCTCATACCTTTCCACCGTAAGCTTTTTACTTTTTGGGAACTTTGTAAACAAATGACGAAGCTACTTTTTAAAATAGTTCTATTTTTAAATTGCTATATTTAGCTTTTTAGCATCACGATAACTGTTCCTCTTTTTTTTATGGAAATCGCTCCAGACAAGGAATGAAGCTACTTGATGTAAGGAGCTAAAAAATACCAATTCAAGGTCAAACATTAGCCAACGATAAGTATTATATGGATAGATTCCCACCCAGAAAACAGCAATTTTTCTCCCTTTGTCAGAAACATTGCTCAAGAAATGTGAGGACTAAAGAAGAAAATAAGGGACGCAAGAGTTACGAGGCTGCCGAAAGCAAACCAAAGTTATATTTGCTACTCTCCTAAAATGAGTCACCATTTTTTAAGGCTAAAATACCACTCGAGGATAAGGGTTAATGAGATGGATAGATTGACAGCTGAATGATGAAGAATACTAAGGAAAGATTGGAAATCCCCACATATCACCAACCCACAACAGTCGTTCCAAAAAATAACAATTCTTCCCCCTTTGTCAGAAATATCGCTCATGGAATATGGGGGAAGCAAGTGTTACAAGGCTGTGAAAAGTAAATACAAGTTTATCATTATAAAACTCAATCGGAAAGGGCATTGAATCCTTTGCATGTGCAAGGTCTGCTTTTTTGATCCGGCTCTTCTGAACTTGGCCCGAGGAAGCACAGCCGATTTCCAGCTAGAGCTGACACATGTCTGCAAATGTGTAGCCAAAATGTTTGTATAAATACATAGCTCTATTTGTTATTGAGCAGTTATATAAACCCAGTTAGGATTCACTGGATTAACTTCCGTGAACAAAACCTTGCAGGAATTATTAGAATTTTGAATATAATATATATAATATATATATATATATATATATATATATATATATATATATATTCCATTGCCATAGTTTCACACACGATCATCAGACAGTCTAATCTTCGAGGTTTGGGTTGAATTCACTATTTGTTATCATTCTGTGGATTTTTAACTTATGGTTATTCTGCAGTACGCCTTTTTTTGAAGATCGAGAAAAAAATAAAAATAACTTAGGCTGAGGAAAAGTCGGCAACAATCACAGGCAGTCATAACTGAGTCCTCCTTCATCAGAAAGGTGAGAAATGGTAAAGAGGGAGTCAATTATAACTGCCTGTGATTGCTGATTGATATTTACACATTGTATTCTGTCATACCAATGGTTTCTTGTCAACGGACTGGCAATTATTCAATTGCACACAAAATTTGCCTTCAAAATGTTCTTTTTTACCGTCTAGTGTTGAAAAAACGATGCATAGCTGCATCAAAGTCCACAATGCTGTTTTAAGAACCGATATATAGCTGTAAATAAGTCAAGGAACTAGTGAGGCCATGCATCAGTTTTTCAACACCGGATGGTGAAAAAGAAACATTTTGAAGGTGAATTTGGTGTGTCATTGTATAATTGTCAATTCATCGACATGAAAACTTTGGTAATGACAGAATATATATATATATATATATATATATATATATAATACGCTAAGGCAATTTCATATTCATATGTACTTATCACCCACCACCCTTTTTAAAGGATGGGATCACCTGATCGTTGCAGATTTATTTATTTAAAGAATATTTAGCTACAATTATTTTTACACTAGAGAATATTTATTTTGAAACGATTTAAATTGTAACAATAATAAATGAAATAAAATGGGGTTCTTCTGTATTATTGCGACAGATAAAATTTTTCATCTTTAATTTAGAAGAGCCGTTGAAAGGGGAGATAATTCAAAGTGTTTTCTCAATTTGAATTTCTACGATCAAATAAAACTTCAGAGGATATGTTAAAATTAAATACATTTATTGATTATAGATAATAATTTTGGTACTTATGCAATTTACGGACCGGGCTGAAATAATAACGTTATAATTTAGAAACCCATTCTTAACATGGGTAGGTGGGGTGGGGGGGGAGTGATTAACTATTCTGTATTTTCAGCTAACAATTTAATGATTGTATCATACATCGCTCTGCCACGAGCCCGGAAATAAATGAATATTTATGTTTCTCTGATAGGCAGTTTGGAATTAAACATAAAATTTCTTGTAAATTCATAACGTTTAGATCCATTTTCGGAGAAATTGGAATTGAGAAACCACTTTGAATTATCCCCCCTTTCTCCCTTTTCAATTAGAGATGAAAAAAAAATGTCCTGTCCCAATGATACAGAAGCGCATAAAATGGTTAAAACTTTCGTTTTATTTATTTAAAAGAAAATATTTAACTGACAATTATTTTTTTATGGTAAGAACAAAGAATACTTATTGTTTTAAAAACAATGAATAGAGACATATTCGTTTTTATTTATTTAAAAAATATTTAACTGACAATGGCAATTAGTTTCACTGAAGAAGAAAGAGACATACTTTGCTTAATATTATTAAACCTTACATAAATGTATGATTTCAAACGAAATATTATCATTAAAAGTAAATTATGCCGCAATTGATGAAGACAGTAAGTGTAGCATTTCCACGGGGTCTTGCTAGTGCTATTTACTGTATATATATATCTCAAAATCCTTGTGAATATCTCCTTATTGCTGATCTTGTAGGTTATTTCGCAATGTCTCAACGAAGCACAAAAATACAAAACCCTTATTCTTTTTGTTAAACCCTATAAAAAATACTGTCTACCACGTAAACTAAAAAAAAAAATGTATATTTTCAATTGTTAACCCCGCTCTAAAAAAGCAACAACAAAAAATAACATTGCAGCAGTTGTTGGCATTTATTTTAGAATATTTTGTTGTCTTTAAAAGTTTTTGCTTCTGATGATAAATAAATTCTTTTGGTGATTGTTTCTGTCTTCTTTTTTTTCATTGTATGAATAAAATTAACTGTTTGTCTGTCAACTGCAGAATCAGAAATTATTAGATTTCAACTGAATTTGGCATGCAGATTAATGGCCCTCAAATATATCTACCTTTCGACTGGAAATCCTAAATGTCCGTTCTTTTCCCCAGTTGCTCTCAGCTGACCGCCGGAACTGTTTATATCTGTCTGTTTCCCAGCTCACTCTCTCCATCGTTATCTGGCCACCCAGAAAGCTAACACCTTATTGTTATTCGTCTGGAGAGTTCAATGGTTCTGCCGGTCTTCTTTTTTTTTTTGTTGTTCACTTCTCTACTTCCTATCTAACATTTTCTGCCTGTGGAAGGTAGGGGAGAGGCACCTCCCATGCATAACTTTGTCATTTATTACATAAATTACAAAACAAAAATAATACATTCATATTAAATTATTTACAACAAACAAAACCGAACAATTGACCTCTGAACCAGGACCACAAGGGTGCATGTAACCCTCTCACCAGTCAAGAGGTATTTGAGAACCCTAAAAAATTAATACATACAACAAAGTCATTTTGGGGGGACAGACTCCTGCCCACTGGTACTTGCTTCAGATATCAGGAAAAAACAGGTGGGCTTTTAAATCATTTCCCACAAAAGGACTTTTAAATTACCTTCGACCAAGAGGCCTTTCAAATCACCTCATATTAACAGGCATTCCGCCATTTTGTTTTCCACCTTCCCCCGATAAAAAACAGGACCTTTTTCACCTATCGAGGACTTTATCAATATCTCTTACCTTGTCAGGCATTCCGCTATTTTTTTCACATGATAAACAATACAGACAAAACAATGTTGTTACGCAATTTTACACAGACAAACATAAAACCGTGTCTATATAACATTTTTTACTTAAAAATACAATATCTCTGTGTTTTCCTTTTTTTAACAACACATAAACAACAATGTTAGCCAAGACAATCAGACCCTCTCTCCTGAATCAAATACAATAGCAACATATATAGCACATAAGTCTCTTTTTTTAATTCTGATTCTTTTTTAAGTTCACAAATCATCGGCTTACCTCCCTTTGTTTTCCATTAAATTTCCAACCACATATATTGTGGACTTCCTTGATCACAAAATCCCAATAGTAAAACAGTAAACTTCCTGACTTATCCTAGCTAACAACTACAACAATCACTAGTTAAACTAACTTCATTCCTAACCAATTACACAATCCCTAACGATTAAACTTTCCCATAGTTTGCTACGCATTTTTCCGGATACTAGGTCACATATCCTATTCTACTTCCTATTCCTACACACAAGCTTCTCAGTAATTTTCTGCCTGCCATTGGGTCATAAAATCGTTTGCATATCCCGTGTTAGGTGGAGGGCACATTCCCGTGGACACAGGGTTTCACTGCGTCATATCCTTATCTAACATTCGAGTTCTCAGATGCCTCTTTCCCCAGCAACTCCGGTCTTGTGTTCCATAAAATCCTCTGACCAAGTAACTTTACCATGACTTCAATGCAGAATTCCTTTCTGCATTATCCATAACCTTTTCGTTCAGTGTTCCTTAACTACAACTCTCCACCAATACGCAATGCACCATCAGTCGACAAACCCGCTCAACAATCAGAGACCGCATGAAATCCCTGAATAAGTAACGTCTGTGTCCTTTCATGCATCACTGAAGTTAAGAAATGTTTAGCCTGGTTAGTACTAAATGGGTGACCATTTGGGAATACCAGGTGCTGTATGTGCTCTCTGCTTATCTCAGAATTGTTTCCAGCTGTCCTGGACCTCTCCTTGACACTGACTGGAATCAAGCAGTGCCAATTCAGGAGAGGTGTGGTTGTAGATTGCACAACCCTTGCTTCACAATTACACGCGCAGCCACCCTTACAGGGGGTATCTATTGTCTCTCAGGACTGAACAGAAGTCATGAAATGAGAAGGGGAGAAACGAGCACCACGTTCCTATATGTTTGGAAAACATCTATGTGGGTGGATATGTGAACTTTTCCTCCTTAGGCTTACATTCCTATAACATAACTAAACAGTACAATCGCTCTTCGAACTCCACATCCAGGGCCTGACGTCCTGGAGGTGGTTTCTACACCACCTTGTCACATTTGGCCCACACTCTCATCTCCATCTGTTGAGGAGTCCCCCTACAAAAGTTATATTATACTCAGTGTAGGTGTTAGCAAAACGGGATGAACCGTGGGCGGGGATTTGATCCCCATCACACAGAAGAGGAAACAAAAACAAACAACAATCATGTATAAACAACTGTATTACTATTCTATCCCTTACCCTTTCTGTTGTAGTCGACCAGGAAGCAGCTCTGTGGTATTGTGCTCTACAGACGGGTAGTTATAGGGAAGAAACTTTGCTCATGGAAGTTCTGTTTAATTTTAGGTACACAGAGGGAGAAATTATTAAATTATTGACAGCGTTTGTAGCTAGAAAAGTTTTTGTTGTGAATAATTTACAGGAGAGAACCATAGATTGGAGCTCATTCGAGCAACTACCATGAAAATAACAGTAGAGTAGAGAAAGACTAGCAACGTCTCTTCTGTGAGAAAGAGGTTGAAGGGAAGAGAAGAGGATATCCTCCACTAGATTTCCAAATATCAACTTTTAAAAACCTCTAAAATAATTCTGCAAACCTTAAAACCTAAAATTTAAGCAAATGACAAATAAAACAAGTTTTTTATTTTGCATGTTAGAAGTAACACAGAACCACTCAACAAAAATACCCTGACTAGCAGCAAAATCTCACGCATTCATTGTAGAGGTCTCTAGATGCAGGAAGATTTTCTATTCTCATAGCTTTTTTCTCTCAGATGGCTTGCGTTTGAAATTCCCTTCCTGCTCCCACGACCATACCACCATGCAGAAATTTAAATGTAATGCGAACAAACATCTTGCCCCCTCTAAATCTGGCCCCTTATGCTGCAGTGACAAGATGCTTTGTTTGAGGTGAACTAAAGTAAAAAAAATATTCAGCCAGCCTTAGTGAATTTTTAAACCACACAGATTTTATACGGGCTCTCCTGGAGGCAAATAGAACATTCAGTGTCTCTCAGATCTCACTGACAAATTCCTGCCATTCTGCTGGAAACCACTTTATCCGTTTTTGGATTTGAGTGCCTACAATTTTAGAATGATGCCTGGATCGATTTTATATGAATCCCTTTTGTTTGTTTGTCTCCATACAAAATGGATGATATCATTAATTAAAGGAGAGACAAGGGATAACCTGGCACAGTAGATAACGTTATCCATTAAAGAAGGAAGCAATGACATTTTATCTAAAAGACTGGTGACTCAAAGAGTCAAGAGCCATCTTTATATATATATAAATAAATAAATAAAAGGAAACAATGGCATTTTAAATTCCAATGACCAAGTCTTTATTCACTTTTTTCTTGTCATATTTCACCATAATTCAATGTAACTTGACAATTGTTTTGCGCACAATTGTTTCATAGCAGACATAAACAGAGACTGAAGAGAGTCCGGTAAAGGAGACCAATGATAGGTCACTTTGTTTGAATGTTAAACCAACAGTACCAATGTTGTTTTGATCTTCTGCAATACATATATAAATAAATCTCTCTCTATATATGGAAAATTAGTTTATGGAAATGTGGATATGTAAGTAACATGCTAGTACAAATAAGTACACAAACACATCATTAAAGTTGGACCAAGATATTTTGGTCCTTCAATGATGTGTTTGTGTCCTTATTTATACTAGCATGTTGCTTTGCTTATCGACTATTCCATAAACTAATTTTCCATTTTGTCACAAATTCTTATTTCATTTTTACTCCCTCATATATTTGAAGAAAAAGATTGGTTAAAGTTTACCGTGGCATTCACCAATAAAATTGGAAAATGAGAAATGCACCGTTCCAAATATGTATTGATAAACACTGTCCATTTTACAAGACGTTTATATGAAGAACAGAACAAACAGTTGTAATTAGAAACCATCGGAAACGTGACAACTCCCCATTCTTTGCAGAAACGGAATTAGAAAGGGAAAAAATAAAAATAAATAAAAATAACAATTCATAGATAACAGTTAATTTTTTTTTTATTTATTTCAGATAATGAATGATATTTTTTTATGAGGAAAAAGAAAAAGAGTAAAACCTGTGTTTAAGAGAAGCGCATGTGAATTGTTGGAATGTACAACTCATACAAGGAACAGATATCCACAACTACAAAAAAGTCAATATTCCCGTTAATGATTTTAAGTTTGCAGTCTAAAAATTTACAAAGTTCTCTTAAAAATAAGCAAAGAAAACCGCCAGGAAAGATCTGCTGAAAACCTCCAAAATAAAAAGACTTATGAAAAATTTTTTAGAGTGAGAAAATAAAAAAGCAGGGGATCACAACCTCATAGAAATGTAACTGAATCTGATGGTCAAAGAGCAAGTGTAAAAAAGGGGACATTATGAAAGATACAAATACAAAACTAGGTCAAAGTTCAATTAGGAAGAGGGAGAACAAAGTATATATAATGTAAACAATCTTTTGGAAGAAAAATTTGACCAGAGTGCTCAATTACCAAAGTATTTATTTTGAAAGATATTTACATGTTAGATTATGCTGTTTTCGAACTGCAGCTATTCCAGGAATGGAATAGCTTCTTTTCGAAGGCAGGGTTGAGGAATTATTGAGAAATGTCGTATGGCATGAAATCAATCAGTATCACGTAATCCAACATGTAAATATCTTTTTAAATAAATATATATTTATTTATTTTAAAAGATATTTCATTAAATATATTTAATACTGAAATATAGGAAAAACATCACCAATAATATTTATATATATATATATATATACATATATATATATATACACACACACAGAATAAACTTTATTTTAGGATAAAATACATAAGAAAACTAAAATAAAAAACTAAACTATATCAACACCTAAAATAGAAAAACTAGTCCAAGCATGCGCATATTAAAATAAGGTCACCTATTAATTCGACACATTCACAAAAGGGTGTATCACCCCTATACAAAACAGAACAAATAAAGAAGAGGATGTAAAAGTCAGTTGAATATTCGTTTGAGAGAAGCCCTGCCATTTGCTAATGAAAACATTAACCTGTGGGAGGGAATAAAATAGAATCTGATCGGTTAGCTAGCTAGACTAAACACCACGTGTATATATAAAAAACACTCGGTAACACAAATTCCATGCATTTTAGCCTGACGATTCCCTATGGGGTTGAATGTGTAGCTTAATTGCCATAAATATATTTTCATAACTTTCTTTCTCTCTCTCTTTCTCTGAACATATTTTAATTTAAATTAAAAAAATATATTATTTGTGATGTTTTTCAATATTAAGTTTTTGATAAAATTGCTTGGAAATACAAATTGTTTCTTTTAAATCATAAACTGCTTCAGCTTTTCATGGTCCGATGTCCGCCAGTTATTTATCGCTAAAGAGAATTAAATATTGTTGTTGTACGACAGAAGCTATTTAGCGTTTACATATGACCATTTTAGCTGACTATATATATTAGACTAACATGGCAACCTGGCATTGCCCAGGAGCATGGACAATACAATAGAAGAGATAATAACGTGTGCAACATCTTTCATTTAAAACTTCTCTCTATATATACCCCCCTTTTCTCTCCAATCAAGAAGGATTGCCCCTCCTCTGACTGAAGATATAACAGATACTACACTTTGATCCTAGCCTGAAGGCCAAGAAAGTGTATTCTAGTTAAGGACGATGGGAATAAAAAAAGTCACCCTCCCCTCAAACGACGGATGATACAGTTAGTTAATTATATCAAAAACTAGCAGGGCTAGCCGGCATTGCTCGGTGCCATACACAACAAAATAGAAGCGGTAAAAAGTGTGTAAAATCTTTCTTTTAAAATTCACCTCCCTCGATATCCTCCTCCCCCTGGTTTTCCCCAATACAGAGTTCCTTATCTAGTTTACAAGACTATATATAACAAAGCATATTGAAATTATTCGAACACACCTGATCTATCTAGGGTATTGAGCACTTTGGGATTAGCATATACCACTAATTAAATGTAATTCTGTATTATTACTATTCTTGAGGAACACTTATGACTCAGCAATTTTTTTTCAACTTACTAAATACATTAAAAAGTCGTTCTAAATGTCGACCCCTCCCTGATGAATTCTGTTTCAGAATGAATTATTTGTCCCAGGCAACACCAAATAAAAATATACCAGCTTTGTGGGTGTGTCTTATATAGTTTATACTTTTAGCTGGATATACAGACAACTTTCCTTTATATAATAGATAACAATTTAACATAGGAAGAAATAAAAATCAAACGAGGGATTCGACTGCTTTCATTCGGATCAACGAACCTCCTGGCCTTGTGCCACATTCTGCTGCAGTCAAGAGCATAAAAATGCTATTTACAGTCTAGTAGGTGAAGGTCCGGTGAGTGTAAAAACCATTCAGGAACAACACACCTCCTACTGATGAGGCGATCACCAAAGTGTCCCCTTATATCATTTAACAGCAATAAAACAAAGACTCTAGGACATTCATGACTAAAACTGGGTGGACAAGCCAGGTATAGAGTGAAGTTTATTTGTATTAAATACGGTTGGATTGAAAAAAAGGATTGTGAATTTTATTAACAATTCTATGGTTTACATTTCTTTTTTTTTTTTAGAGGATCCAAAAGGTTAAAATATGGCAAAGCAAAAAATGTTGGGGGAAGAATGAAATGTAAATGTTAAAAAAATATATGTTTCCCTTTTTTTAGAAATGAATTCATTAATGAAGTTAAAAAAAATATAACTAAAAAATAAAATGAAGATAAAACTTATGAGAAAAGCTACAAAAAAAAAAAAAAAAAAAGAAATAAAAAAGTCATGGAGAGGAAAGACTACGACTAACACTTTTTTCAAATTCTGTGTAATAATAAACCCATAAATTGCGGAAGAACTGCAGCAGAGAAAGAGTTGTCTGCCCCTTGTAAATTTGTAATGCATTTCAAAAATCACACGTACACTTGCATGCATACACACACACATTCATACGCACACATATCTTCTGAACTCATGCACCTTAACTCATCCCAAAGAACTTAACCGAACGATCCATGCTGGCCGAAGCCACAAACGTTGCATTATGGCCGAAACGTACTCCTGTAGCTGCGGCTGTGTGGTCA
This sequence comes from Sepiola atlantica, assembly GCA_963556195.1. NCBI lineage: Eukaryota > Metazoa > Mollusca > Cephalopoda > Sepiida > Sepiolidae > Sepiola > Sepiola atlantica. Next base: position 91,124,588 of record OY744516.1, read on the forward strand.
TTAAACACTGCTAAATCTTGCCACTGCTTGCACAGGTAGATTCTGTTGGGAAAGAAATTTATAAAAAAAGGTAAAAATTAAAAAATATTGCGCGTGAGAGAGACAACAAATGAATATTAAGGAAGATTTGATATAGTGAGTATTTGTTTATATATTATTAAATATTTATGAAAAAAAAACAAAAAAAACAAACTTTTCAGTTTCCAAACATTTATGAAAAACATTTTGAAACTTCATTAATTTATAAAAACAGGAGCACTTTATACAATGCCTTTATTATTATCATTATATCATTCCAGAAATATTGCCAATAAAAAGAAAAACTTGGTACTTGTAGTGAATAGGTGTTCAAAGGATTTCAGTACTTTGATGGAGAAACCCGAGTCAGTCCTGAAAATGGCTGAAGCGCTTTATGATTTGAAAGCCACCTTTCTTCCCCCTTTTTTTGGGGGGGGGGGGGGGGGGGGGAGGAGGAGGAGTTTTCAACTTTTTTTTTAGGGCCCTAATCCGTCACATGTTTAGTGTCATCTGTCGTTTTACATTTTATTGCAGCTTTCAAATCGTAAACTGCTTCGGACATTTCTGGGACTAACTCGGGACTTTGTTGTCAAAGTACTGAAATCCTCTGGATTCATTCATTACAAGTACCAAAACCCAGAAAATGTTAAGTTGAGAATAGGGTGTGACAAAGGCCAAGATCAATTTAGATGCAACGTCGCCACACCGTGTTACTCACCTGACATCTGTCCCAGCCACAGCCAGGTAAGTCCCACTCTGATCGAAACAAAGGCTGCGCACTTCGTATTTATCATCGAGTTGAATAGTTTTGAAATTCTTCAATTTACGCAAATCCCACAATTTCACAACAGCATCTTCGGCAGCAGTAGCTAAATAGTAACCTGAGGAAATAAATTTAAAAAAATTATGAGTGCATTGTCATCTACAGAGGACATAAGGTTCATTTTAATGGTATATAGTTATCCCTTTTAAGTAAACTTTAAGAAATATAGAGATATGGGCCCTAAAAAGAAAGGTACAAAAAAGACAAGTGTTGAAATTATACCGGTAGCAAATATTATATAAACATTATTTCGCGGTGTGGTTGAGTGTTGAAATGCAACACTTTTTGTAGTGATAGCTTCGTAATTTAAAAAATAGCGTTTGTCGCATTTGCATTCAATGTTTTCACACTCAGCAGATCATAACTCCTCAGATTTTTATCTCAAAGACAACATTTATCAAAACAATTCCTGAACTGAAAGAAGCCCATCACAGACAAAATCAGGGCAGTGCCAAGAAAGGAGTGTGTCAGAGTTATTGACAATTTTGCATGCCATATCCCGGTGTGCTTATCATTGATCGGTTATAAGACAAAAACTGTTGGTCCTTCATGACTGAAACTTGGACAAGTCAGACATAGACGAACGATAGATTCCCATGAATACATAAATAAATAAAATAGCATTTCCAAAGAAATCTCTTGGGAAAAAAAAGAAAAAAAGAAAGAAAAACACCACGATGATTGACAATGTCGTTCTTACCATTTTCAGAGAAAGCGATGCTGGTTATCGGTCCCATGTGTCCAGGAAAGTTAGCAACGTTTATTTGCTCTTTCAAATCCCAAATTTTGATCATACAATCTTCCGTACCCGTTCCAAAGATGAGACCGTCAGGATGAAACTGGGCACAGGTCAGGGCTGCAAGGACAAGAAAGAAACATTTTAAATAAAATAAAATAGAAAGATGTAACTATCTAAATATGAAAGTTTTTTTTCTACCTATCCTAACTATATTAACATCAAAACAGCTTATGCTTATTTAATTCTATGATACCACATTACAGTTTAAAATACTGTATATATAGTAATCTGCAAACACCCATAAACAGGGTTAGCTATTTGCATATTTATTTTTTTAATAGTTTCTAATAAATTAATATTTTGTAATATACAACTGTAATTTGCATCGTAATATTTTTATGATTAAACATTTTTAAATGAATGAAAAAAAAAAAAAACGTATTTAATCATATATTGTATTATCTTTTAATGGGTGTGGGTAGTGGAGTATCAGTTCTGTTGTCATAAGATCGTCCTCCCAGGAATTACCTCCTTTTTTTGGGGGGAAGAGTTAGTTTATTCTGTTGTCATATCTTCCCAAGCATTAACTCCTCCTTTTTTGGGTGTGTGTGTGGTAGTTTTCCGTCATCATGATATTATCCTATCAGTCATTACTTCTTCCTTTGGGGATCAGTGTATTATATGTTCATTCATTATATCTTCTTAGCCTAGCAAAAATATGTTCCTCCAATTTCATATTTTTGCTTGTACATATATAAAACTCAATATGTGTGTCTGTGTTCCCTATAGAAAGGTTAGAGAATCTACATAAAATCTAAAAGCGTATTCTTTACGTAAAATTTACCGGAAAGACAATGGAAGCATTCTTGCACCCCTAAGGGGGCTATGAAGGCATAACCCCCGTTAAACTTCAAATTTATTCTATTTTTTTAAAATTTAAATCGCATGTATAAAATTGTCTTTGGAAAACAATGGAAATGGTCCCGAATCTCTGTGTGTCAAATATCTACATGTTCCGACATCTAAGTAATAAATGGAGACAGAACTGCCTTAAAACTTCAAATGCATATATCCGACTTCAATTAAATTGAAATAATATGAAAAAGACACTAATTCAGAGTTTTCCAACATTTCATTTTTTCTTACTATATTTAATGGCCGAAACATGGGGATGGGTTGGGGCAGTAAAAACAAAGAAAGCAACACTGATTCTTCTTGCTAGTATGTATGTATGTATATATATATATATATATATACACACACACACACAAATTATTTATTTAAAAACTATACATTACATATTCCAGAGACGTACCATGGTTTCATTGATACGGGTAGGCCCTTAAAACCCATCAGCTTCCATTTTTTCGAACCGTCTTAAAATTTCAATGTATATTAATTCCACATTTATTTTAAATGTTCTTATTAAATTCGGCATAATTATCTTCCTTGATAAATTTTATGATATTGGGTTCACCACATTGTCATTACAGATATTCTTTTGTCATTTTTGTCATATTATTATTAAATTTATTAAGTCAATTAAACAAGTTTTTTAATTTAATTTTAATTATTAATTATATTTATTTATAAACTTAATGAAATAAACTTCTATTCTTGCTGCCCAACCCAGGTTGCCACACCCATTCTTTTGTCATTCTTGCAGGTTGCCTTAAAATCTGACCCCTACGACAGTAATCCCTTATGCAATATGCCTGGTTTGGAACAAATTAAAAAACGAATGGAAAAAAAAAAATCTATTTTCTTTTTTTTTTTTAAATACCAAAAGATATTTACCATGAGGAGCAGAAGTATCTGTGACTTTAGTAAGGACTTTGCCAGAGCGAATATCAGAAAAGGCCCAGTGCTACAAACAAGAAAAAATATATGAAAAGAATAAAACTAAAACTTGAAGTTGTTAAGCAAGTCGGACTATGACAGCTCATGAGGATTATGCCTCAGGATTGTCTGGTCTGCATAAAGTCCTTGTTAGTTGGCGCTATTCGTTAACCTGCAAGATTGCAGGTTTACCACCTCCGACACCTAGAACCACAAGGCTCAATGTTGCTTAACTCCAGTGATCTAACAGGAAGCTGTGTCAAAGTAACTATAGCCATATATAAAGACATAGAAAAATTAATAAAATAAAAGACAAATAAAATAAATAAAAATTTGTAATATCAAGATATGAAACAGTATTCCTAGTCAGTAGGAACTGACTGTCCGTTAACAGTCGAAGGAATAAAAGAAAAAGAAAAAAAATTTAAAAAGAAAAGAAAAAAAAAAGAAAAGGAAAGAATAAGGAAAAGACAAGAAAAGAAAAAAAAAGAGAGAAAGATGGTATCTGTTGATGAAAACAACGTAGCCACAACTGGAACTTTGTTATCTGATATACTTTTCTCCGGTGACACCGTATTCAATGCATCAGATCTTTATCATGTAGTAGACTTTTTTCCGACATCATATTCAGTGTAACAATTTATCTGCCACTGGACTTTAATCACGTAGTGGACATCTTCTCCAACAACATCGTTTCCAATACTGATCTTATCGCTCAATTATCCTTACCCTTCGAGCGCTAAAACGTTTTCTGTTGACTTCTATTAAGCCAGTCTTTTATGGATGGCAAAGCACGCTCGTCACACGTGGTCGATACGTATAAATACTCTAGTTCCAGCATGTACTTATTCTTTCTCACATCGAGGTTCTACATATACATTTATGACGGCGATAAGGTAAGTCAAGACTTTCTACAACACGTTCCAGGTTCCGGCTCGTTACGTCTACCACAGAAGCATTTTTGGTATTTTTATAGACTCACTCCATCTTCAAACCGAGTTTAGGGTTTTCAATGCAAAAACATTCTCAGACCACTCGAAAAACCCATAAACCCACCCAAAACACACCTGATCGGAGACGAGAATGATTTTATAAAATTACCTTATTTTCGCCCAGGAGCTCTATTTAATCACTTCCCTTAATAGCTCAGAATATTTTTTGGGGAAAAAGGTGTTGCTAGTCTTTCTGTTACCTGGGGGATGGGAGATGGTATTGAGTGACAGCTCCCTTCTCTGCATAGAGAAGTCAGTTTGCAGCAGACGACTGACTACGAAGTACCGATCAAGTTTTGCGGTTAGGCAGACAGAGAATGTTGTGAGCATAATGACGGATAAAAAGATTCAACAATGGTGACTGATATAATAAAAATAAAAGTGCATATTTTTCTCGGACAAAAAAATGTATTGTTCAATTTATGTTCAGCTATTTCTTTCAGCTTGCAGACTCATCCTCCTTTATGTGAACAAAGACCACACTTTCTCTGACAAAAGCAGAGAAGAAATGCCAATCAGATGCTTATCCCCGGTTCACACTAGCAGCGTCAATATACAGTTTTGGAATCTAAATTCACAGTGTGGATGCTGAGCTATTGACAAGGCAACTAGTCAGAACTCATGGCTCCTAAGATTCGATCACGGCACAATAGTACCACATTTGGTCCCAAAACCTGGATAAAACCCCGGGCAATCACAACGCAGCATGACTTATTCACAATGGTGCCGTGACTCAAAACTGGACTAGGTTTAGTGCCCAGTCACACACAATACAACAGAGTGACTTCCCGGGCCACAACCTTGTTCACAAGTTTTGTTTTTTTTCTTTTACGCTAATTACTCCGACAGTTCTTTTCATCATCATTTCCTTTTGCGTTTGGGTGTCCACACTGGTATTGTTTGTTTATGACACTTGTACTCAGACAAATGCGTCACACTATCTATTGTCAGAGTTCCGGGGAGAGAAAAAAAACACTATAGTTTGACATCAACTACTGGACAGATGCATTAAGTGAGGTGGATGTTTTCATCCTGATGTGATATGATTACATACTTTTCTAACTTTTTTCAAACAAGCCCTTCACATATAATAGACAAACTGTGGTGAGTTTTCTGGTGGTGTCCTTTGATGTTTGGTCTAGATTTATCGGGGTTGATGTCAAGCTCTCTGGATAGTTGTTTCGGTGGATGGTTTCTCTTAAGTTGTCCATCTTCTCTTGATATGTATTAGTGTTACTACATATTGCCTGTGCTCGATGTTGTAGGCAACGGACGATTTCATTCTTTACAATCGGAATTGTAATCAGCTAAAACATAAATTTCTATAAATTGGCATGGTACGACTTTTTTGATCGGCTGTTTTCTATTGTTGGCATTGGTTTCCGTAGTTTTTTCTAGAATCAGGAGGGAGGATATGAAGGTTGCTATTCTCCACACACCACCCCTCTATGAACCTGTTCTCTCTCCCTCTCTTTCTCACTAAAAAAAAAAGAAAAAAAAGAAAAAAGACAATAATAAATAAGTAAACGGATCCGGCATAGAATGACCCATTAGAAGTTGATGTGCCATAAAACAAGCATCAATCATGAAGGTTGTCAACATCCATGGTGAAAGTGGTGCTATAGCTCAGAGCATCAGTCCATGTCAGTATCCACTTAATAATCAGCTTCTACACAATGAAAGCTTCGGAAAAGATTTTTTTTTCTTTTCTGGGTAGTGTCCTTTGATGATTGATCCAGATTTCTTGTCATGTTCTCTGGGTAGTTATTTTAATGGAGGGTTTAGGTTGTCCAAATCTTCTTGATATGCATTAGTGTTACCACATATTGTCCTTGCTCGATGTTGTAGGCAAGGATGAGTTCTTTCTTTACGTTATATAGATGGAAGTTGAGGTATCGTTCAGTGAAGGTTGACTTTCGATGTACAGATGATCCCTGCTAAGTTATCAACACATCTAGGAAGAACAATTTGTTATATCCCTTCTCAATTCAGAGGATATGTAATCCATATGACATCAGGATTGCATTCATGAGTGACTCAACTTCATGAAAAATATCCCATCAGAGGCAAGACTCCTACACAAAACACCATATCCAACAAAGTTGCGTATTTCATTTCATGAAAATGTTACAGAGGTGAGACTAAGGTTTGGAGAACATTAATATAAGAAATTGAAAAGTCGGATATAGCTGACCACAGGGAAAAGGGAAACCCTTGTGGGATGAAGTAAAAATTAGTGACATAAGAAGAATGGTGGAAAGTAAGAGATTTCAAATAAGCAGTGCGTTTGTTGAGTGACGATGGCTTCCTAAGTGGACCTAGAACAGAATTAAATACAATATCAGAACCAATAATGATAAATAGATATGGCAATATTAGTAAAAGTTAACATATATAGAAGCCGCTCCTCATGAGTGAGCATGGAAGCCCCTTCAACATGCAGGTGGTCAGGCGTTGTACACGTTAGAGGTTCAGGTATTATATAAGAAGTGATAATATTGCTATATGAATAAATTAGACATAATAGAAGGAGACATACCGTGTCTGTGGAACTGCTGAGAAGGTAATCACCCGTGGCATGGAGACTGAGACCAGTGACTGGGGCCTCGTGGGCACGAATCACTTGAGTACACTGAGCTGTTTGAATGCTCCAGACACGGATGCTACTGTCAGGAGAGGCAGTGAACACAAGTTCCTAAAACAAATAAATAAAAGTGATATAAAATTTAGCAGATAAAAAAGTGATATAAAATTTAGCAGATAAAAAAGAGTATTTTACCAGATGTAAAAAAGGCAAAAGATGTAAAAAGGGAGAAAAAAATGCAAGAAATTACATGAGATAATTATATTATGCCTTGGTCTGACGATTTAAAACCCAAAACCTGTAGTGAAACGAGTTCATCACTGATGAATGACCTCGGAGCATCTACAAGATATATTTTACAACTGTTCTCTTATCTAAGCTTTTTCTAATATATAAAACTAGCTAAAGTACCCATGAACAAACTTTTCCATTCTGCACGTTAGTGTAAACGAAATTTCTTTGTCTTACACTTTAGAATAATTAAAAAATTTAAAATAAAATGCATTATTCAAGTTTATGATGATGATTCATATCGGTTAGGTAATAACTGGAACGCTATAGCAAAAAAACAATCATCTAGTGTGAGATTCGAACCCTGAAAAATGGCATAAAATCTTATAACTGAAGGCGAACGTTTTATCCACATGGCCACCAGTCAAACGAAAATATTTTGTCTTTTTAACCTACTTGAACTGTTTATGAGTTCGGCGTAGGGATACAAAATTAAAAATCTGTTTTACCTCTCTGCATCGATCTAAAATAGTTTATTCATTTTAGACAATCAAACTAAGAAAAGTTCCATAAATATTAAAAAAAAAGGATGTCCAATGTATATTATGCTTTGACGAAAGACAAAAACCTTGATTTATTTTTTTTATTGGTAGTGCAAAGGTTCAGATTATAATAAGTATGTTGTTCGGTCAGTCAATAAAAAATATTAAACTAGAAAAAAAACCGCTAAAATGTCGGAACATTTGTTTCTAATATTATTTTTTTACATACTTTTAATTTTGAATAATGAGTTTTAAAAAAGATTCAGGAACTTCTGACATCGATAAGGACATTGAATCGAAGGTGCAGATTCGAAATCTGTGATTAGTTTTGCTCTTAGACCAACTTTTTAACTTTGATACCACAGCATACACAACTTTGCTTTAGTTAGCAAGATTTTTTACTTCGTCTTTAGACCTAAATAGCTTGTCCTAAAATATCAACATTTCATTCTAAATAGCCATTTCCTTTTCTTTAGCATTGATCCATGTTATTAAGAAAAAATTGTAATATGATTTCATTTCTTTGCAAATACAATTATTCTAGCTTGAAATATTTTTTGCAGGGAAGCCATCTTTCTTTTCTGCAACAAATGTCACTTACAGATGGAAGCCATTTTTTATATCAGCAGCAAATTTTGAATAGTAATAGACATTATTTCATTTATTAATACCAAATAACTTTTAAAAAATCCATATTTTCATAAAGATAGAAACTGATGTAGAAAGAAATATATACTATGTGAAAACTTCAAAATTTCAATGTTGAAATTAGACTGATTTTTCCATCAACCTTTGGTCTGAAACTCAAAAATATAGTTTTAAAATAAAGATGTTACAACGCTTGAATAAACATATTACCCCTAATTCACAGTAACCCTTTACATTTCAGTGGCAATATGTGCCTTATTTGGGGTGAATTAAAATTTAAAAAAATAAACACTTTTTAACTCTTCTATTTTGTTGTCCATGTCCCAGGCAAAACCGGGTAACCATGCTAGTCAGCTACGAAGAGAAAATATGATTGCCACCAGGAAGACAAACGTCCACAGAATGCAACTAAAAACTTCAATATATTCACCTCTTCTGGATGGTAGATGACGCTGGTCACCTTCTTGGTGTGTCCCTTGAGGATAGCCATTACTTGTTCAGTATCTTTGTTAAAGACCACAGCATTCTTATCGTTACCACCTGGAAATTAAAAAAAAAACGAATAAATATTAGGTTTGGTTCGTCTATTTTATGGCCCACTAACCCCCTTTTCAGCTAGTTTAATGCTGAAACACAATACCGCCATGGCAAAAATTTCACATTTAAAAAAACTTGTACAATATAGGTATATACGGCACAACGGTTCTCGTTAAATCACCCAAAGTTACAGGAATTGAGCCTGGCCAGTACCCGATGGATGACTATTTGGGAATATCAGGCACTGTATGTTGGAGATAAAAAATACAGCCCTGTAGATGGCTTCATAGCAAGAGCTTCAGTATAACTTGCTATTTCACACGTGTTGACAACGGGTGAGGTTTTGTTCTCAATCACATGGCGAAGTTCTCCAGAGAGAGTGTGCTTAATATAAAAAAATTTATTTTTGACAATATAGTTAATAAAAATCGGTTAATTTTAGTGTGCCTTGGTTTGATTTGTCTGTTTAAAGGCAAATTTTCTTATGCAAAAGAAATAAATATTTTTTTAGAATATTACTTGCCCTCAATTTTTTTTAAAGTTATAACCGTAAGAATTTTTGTGGCTTTAAATAACAAAAAAAATATTTATTTATTTTTGCATTAAATAATCTAATAAATATATAAATTTATTTACATTATTTAATGCCAAAATATTTTTGTTTTACATGTGATTTAATGCCCCCCAAAATTCTTTTTACATTATTCAATGCCAAATTTATTTTTACATTATTCAATGCCCCCAATTTTTTTTTTACATTATTTAATGTTTCCCTCAATTTTCTAGGTTATTTAATGCCAAAAACTGCCTATTTAGTGAACACAATTTGTTATTTTTAACTGGAGGAAAAATTGCAGGTTAGTACTTTTCCTAGCAGTATTAGTGTGTGAAACACCATAAGAGATCCGATAGGATTTGAACTTGATAGAGTAGATTTGCACATTTGCACTCTTGGCAATAATGGAACCAGCGATAAACCGTAGACATGTGGCAGTGTCAGTTGGAGGTCCGCAAGCGATCAAAATACATTGATCTTCTCAACAGATTTGCGTTCCAACCGGTTGCCGTTGAGTGATTGGTTCCGTCACACTGAACTTCCCTATGCGCCTGGGTCTATAATGACATGACACACCGGGGACCATCGTGAGTTAACCTGGCTCTACGAGTGCCTCTCTATTGCCATTATCCGAGGGAATGCTTCCAGTGTGTAGAGAGAGAGAAAGAGAGAAAACATATGGAAGTAAGGCTTTAGTGATTTGGCTGAAACAGCCTGGTCTTTATTTAAAATAAATAAAGCGTGGATTTCAACCAAAAAGCAGAGAACTCGCATCCATGATTCCAGTGGAAATCCACTTTTTATGGATAAAAAAAAAGCGGAGAACTCACATCCCTGGTCCAAGTAAATTGTATTGTTACATGCTCAAGCTCTCACGTATTTACATGGCAATTCATTTCATTGTTAACGTACATTTTTGTTTTGGTATTTATGTCTGTTATATATATTTTTGTAAATCATGTCTGTCGTTAAGTTTGTCTTGGACAAACTTTCCGTGTGATAATTAATATATGTTTATTTATGTAATTGTAGTCGTTTTTTTTTAATCATCGTCTTTCTTCCTGTTTATTTCTGACCATCTTGTTAACCAAGAAAATACATACCCAAGATAGTGGCACCTGTGATGGAGAAGGTGTCCATGTGATTCGTCATGAAAATGTATAAAATGAAATATCTAATATTCTGGTTTACGTGGTTACCGATGTGACTTACCTGTAACAATCTTGGAGGTGTCTCGCAGACAAATATCAAGCGACAAGATACCAGGGACACTGGCGCTGTGAAGACCCTGCAAAAAGAAAGACATTTTTTTTCATCATAACTTAGTAAAACAATCTTTTCATTTGAGAAGCTTGATATAAACAGGTACTTCAACCAGTGTGCGTGTGCACATACATATATATATATATATATATATATATATATATATACTCACATATACACACATGCACTCATAGATGTATATATATATACATATATATAATAGAATACCCATCCCAGGACGGGTAAAATTAATCCCCTGAACAGAACAGTTTTGCACCCCTTTTATATCCCCTTATGAAGATTAAAACCAAGCTATAATGATACTAAACCTTATGTCTAGAATCCTTATTACAATTTTGATTCTAGAAAATGTCTAAAATTTAAGGCTTAAGGGGGTTTAATAAGAAATTGAAATTCAGGAAATCTTGTTTAATTTGTGTTTAATGACTATGGATCAAATTCAATGCAAATCTGAAATATTTGAATTTTCAAATGGGAGGTTTTGTTCATATTATGTCCCTAAAACTCTTTAAAATAGTCAAAAGAAACTGAAATTTGGGGAATATTTATTAATGTCTAATACCGATTATTAAAATTTGCATAAAACTAAATTACGCCCCCTTACACCTAGCAGGTGTGTTCTAAAATTCATAATGATCGGTTAAATAGTTTTGGAGTGAATCCTGTACATACAAAAATATAAGCATATACACATACTTACTTTTATATAAATAGAGATGTGGCACAATGCGTGACCTTTTGGGGAGCTAAGTGCTCCCCGTTATATTCGTAATCCTTATGCCAGACTTATTTCAAAAACAGTAATTCTCTGCGTTTGAGATCACTGAGTGCAGTCATATTTTGGAGGACTGAAAGTTGTGTCAAACCAATTCAATTACAGGTCATCGTTTGAGAAAATAAGTTATCAAACTTAAAACAAAACATTTGACAAGGCGTACAACGATGAAGGCTGTATTCCCTCTCTCTCTCTTTCTCTCCCTCTGGTAAAGAGATTGAAAATTCAGAGACTTGTTTTGAATTCTGAAAGACGCACGCATCTTGTCGCGCTCTGAGATGTTTCTTTTCAAAATATAATAAATTATATTTTTATACAATAAGTAAAATGGTTTGTTCCATTATTACATAATGTTTGATTTGCAGCACGATGGTCCTGACCAAACAGCCAGCCAGTCAGTCCCAGGAGCAGACGACAGTGACTATCGTCAAACCATGATTGCTCACTGGCGATAACAAGACGAGCCATTGCAAATACGTGCACATGTTGTCACACATCGTCCCGTCATCACATATCGTTCCAAAGATCGCCCCTGGCAAACGACTTTGCCACAGAGATATATAAAGAGAGAAATAATATTAATAATAAAACAAATTTTATATAGTTAGAGGACAAATTTGTATAAGAAAATCCCATTTAAAATTAATTATATGAATCAATTCTAAAATGCGATGGGGAAGCACTATATTCATTATACACAAAATAGAGCTTAATAATATAGATTAAAAAAGACCAAAATAAATTAAATTAAAATATTTGCACCATAAGTATGGCTTCTAACAGCTTTATTGCTAAATTTTCAAAATATAAATTTAAAACAATGCTTCAAAGAATTATTTAATTTTCATTATATTTTCCGGCATGCCATATGTTGTTAAAGTTCTTAAGAGTATGTTTCAAATAACATGTGGGCACAGCAACAACCAATATGAAAAAAGGACTTTAGTAAAAAAAAAAAAAAGGTAATATTAATATTACTAATATGGAACAACTCCTGTGTCTGATGAAGGAATTTAGTCCCGAAAAATTTAAGAATAAATAAATATTTGCACTGTATGTATGGCTTCTAACGGCTTTATTGCTAAATTTTCAAAAAACATTTGAATCAAGTTTTGAAAATATTCCTTTTTCCTATTTTAAATTTAATATAATTCAACGCTTAAAACAAAAAATTGCACAAAACATTTACATTATGAATATGCAGATCAGATTTTGATTCTGTTAAATATTTCATCCAATAATTCCCAAAAATGTTCTCTTAATTTCTTCTTTTTTTTTTCATAGTTGGATTAATTAAAAAATAAAGATTAAAAGAAAAAGAAATTAAGAAGGCATTTTTGGAAACATCATTTTGGAAATCAGATATTGAGAAGATAGTTAAAAAAGAAAAAAGAAGGAAGATCCTCCGAAACAAATAAATACAAGGAATCAGTTTCATGTAAGCTTACCGTGTGTGAAGCCAGTTGTCGGTAAACACGAATATCATCGGAACTAGCCAGACCTTCAGGTACTGTTTTGCCTCTCTGATAAATAAAAATCACAATTAAACAATAAAGAAAATGAAAATCTTGAATAAATATAAATAAAATGAAAATCTTGAATAAATATAAATAAAATGAAAATCTTGAATAAATATATAAAAATGAAAATCTTGAATAAATATATAAAAATGAAAATCTTGAATAAATATATAAAAATGAAAATCTTGAATAAATATATAAAAATGAACATCTTAAATAAATATATAAAAATGAAAATCTTGAATAAATATACAAAAATGAACATCTTGAATAAATATACAAAAATGAAAATTTTAAATATACAAAATATAGAAATAAAAATATTAAAAAAGAAATATATGAAATTCAAAAATTTTTTTAAACCTCTTAAATAAGATAAAAATTGATTTGTACAACATTAGTATTTACATGGAGCTAAACCCCTCCCTCGATTTCCGCAAATTTAGAGATATAATAGAACAAGAAACTAATTGAATGGTCCAATTAATTTTGGTGTATATATAATAAACTTGTCTTCCACCTCAACTTCCTTTATTTCCTCTATGTGTCTAACATCAAAGAAATTTGGACCAGAGTTTTTTTTTCAAGAACACTTTCCACCTGTGGAACACGCTATCACAGGATTGTTTCTCTGCAGGCTACAATGGGGTATTCTTCAAATCCAATGTTAAGATATTTAACATAAACTGTCCTCATAAGTAATCACATTTTATTCATTCCATTCATTATTCTCAATCCTCTCGTAATATTCTTTATCATTCAACTGACAATGTAACAGTTGTCGCCATTTACTATGAAAACTTTCAAAGATTAAACTCCCCCTCGACTTGGTTGCTGGTTGGAATAGCGACAGTAAAGTGGGTGTGTTATTTTGTATCACAGACTTTTTTGAGGTGAAGAGAGTTAGTCGCAAGCAGGCATGCACACTGAATAGACGGGTTAAAAGATATGGAGGTTCGTTCGCAACCTAATCTAATGAACTTATAGTGTCGGCTAATAATATAATAAAGTATATATTTTTTTAGAGACATAAATGTTTTTCTCATTTTTATATAGAGCCATTTATTCCAGCTCGCAGACTCACAGCCTGCCGAGCAGAGCATAACGAAGGTGGTAGTCCTTGAAGTAAGAAAACACTTTCTCAGACAAAAGCAGAGAAGAAATGCCTACCAACCACTTACCCAAGGTCAAGACAAGCGCGCGTCAATACCAAAGTTTTGCAGATCTTTAGACACAACGTCAGAACGCATGTGATCCTCGTGGCACCTACAATACAACACTGAATGACTACCCAGGCCATGATCATATCACATTTGTACTTCCAAAATAATCAAGACCACAGCATTCTTGAAAATATTTAACATGCTACATATTCGCCACCCAATGTTGGTTACTTCAGCTACTTTTAAACATTTGATATATGTTGACTTACCTTCTTTCTCTCAGCTGTCAACAACGTTGCCTTGTCTTGAAGCTAAAAACAAAAAAAATTAAATAAATATAAATTGCAAAAGCAAATAAGACAACGCTATACCTACTGAACTTAAACTTTTATGGTGTTCGTTTCCTTATATATTACGCAGGCAATGCAGATTGACCTTGCTATACAAAACACTATTGGTAAATGCCTGGGTACTATGCCAGGTATTTCTATGCCCGTGCATGGGTTAAAAACACATTAAGTATCTACTTAAATAAAGTTTTTGTGTCTTTTCCAAAAAGATTGAAGAACATTCCATGAAAGTTGAAAAAAAAAAAAAAAATTATGGCCTAAAGTGGGATTTTTTTGTGGATTAACACTGGATCGCAATTTCCAATATGGCGGTCATGAGCAAGTGGATATTTTTTCATTTTATTGATAATCTTGTATGTAAAAGATTTAAAGAATAAACGGATTGCATATAAATTCTTTCAAACAATGGAAAGTCTTACCTTCTGCAATACTTCCTCACTCATTCCTGCCTCTTCCATCGGCTGTTGAGCAGCCTCCGGTCCAGCTTCGGCAGCGTAAGCCTAGAGGAAACAAAAAAAAATAAAATAAAACAATTTTTATTCATATATTTCAATAAGTGTTTTGAGCTACATTTAAAAACAACATAACAAAAGCATTTGTTTTTAATATTTATCTGGAGAAAATTTTCCCAAGACATTCATCGGTGAAGAACACGTCCAAAAGTCGCTAATAAATCTGAACAGACAGAAGTTAAATCGTGGAAAGAAAATAATTTATTTTTTAATAGTTGTTGAAAGTTTAATAGGTGAAGAAGTTATTCATTGTAGAATGATTTGTGGAAGCAAAATGAAATACAAACTAAATCAAATAAAGGAAAAATATAAAACACGCGTGGAGTTAACAAACTGGGACTGAAACCGAAGGAAAGAAAATACATTTGCCAACAGTCAGTCACTGTAACAGTAAACTTGTGGAACACTGTAGCAACAACAACAACAGCATGGAAATGATCAATGTTTATTGGTTGAAATACTTAATACTGATTGGTCAATTCTATCAAAATACTCAATCTAGATTGGTTACTGATAATAGACTTCAACCAATCAGAAAGAGTCTCCCTGGGAGCCGAGAACCTGCTAGCATTGGCTACATGAGCAAGAACCAAAGCCTAGCCAGCAGTGAGAGACTCAACTTTCTACATGAACCTATGTCAGTCACACAGACTCCTTGCACGCAAACTAAATCTAGCCATGGCCGCTGGGTTACAGGCATTTTGGCATGAACTACTAAACCTAGCGACAGCTTATACACAGCCTCACGAATTCACGCACACATACAGACAAAAGAATACTTTCTTCATCTAGGCACTGAACTTTTAGTAACTTTTTAATTTTGTTTTTTCTAACTAGTCGTAAATAAAATCAATATAATTATGTATTTATTGATAAACTTGTCATTACTTTTGATATAGCCTTTTCCACTACAAAGTTACACATACATTTTAGAATGTTATTTTTATATATATATATATATGAAGTAAGATAAATCAAATTAGCGCATTATTTATATCAGTTCCTAGAATTATAACAACAAATAATTGGTGTATGATCGTTTCTAAAACAATTTGAAATATTTTATTTTGTATTATAATTTAGATTAAGATGATTCCAAAAAGCCTCTTCTTCAGCGCCCATCATAACATCACAAATAGAAGTCAAGCAAGAAAAACATCAAATTCTTGTATTATAATATATATATCCAGTTATTATAGGAAACAGAACCTCCTATTATATAATTATACACCACTTTATTTAATAATAATATATAGTATTAAATTACAGAATAAAGTAGAATAAAAAATAGAAAAATAATAAAAACAAATAAAATAAAGTATATGTCAAAATAAAGAAATATTAAAATAATTTGAAGATGAAGAAAATCAATAATAGTGAACATATATAATGGATTATAGTATCAAATTTAATTAAGTAATAAAGTAAGAATAGTAGTAATAATCTATAAGCAACATGATAATCAGGATAATTATAAATTTAATATTTACTTTAATATGATTATATTAATTATTAATTATAATCAGACAATAATAAAATAAAATGAGATATATTACTATAAGTAATAATGTTAATAGATAATTATAAAAATATAACATACTATAACCATTTAATTAGAGAAATTATATATAAAATAAAAAAAAAAAAATATATATATATATATATATACATACACACAAAAAAAAAAAAAAAATAGACACACATCATTCAAGACGACACACAACTGCCGCTGATACTTTAATTTGGGTGTATATATACTAACATTCAACAAACATTATGAAACGAAGGGATTTTAAGTTTTTCATTTTGGATCATAGTAAGAATATGAACAACATTTAAGTAAAATCAAAGGTTTACTTTTGATTTAAATGTTTTTTTAGGACTCGCATTGTATATATCATTCTCCTATCATTTCTCTCCATGCAACACATGTCCTCAATCTTCACTGGCCAGGTTTCACTTCCATACATCTTCAAATTTCGTACACATATACCTGATAGACCCTTCCCTTCGTCAACAGTGGTAATGCATCACATATCAAAAATTCCGAAACATAAAAAAATTAAATTGCAAACTTTGAAAAATAATGTAAGAGATTACTTACAGGTTGAGGTGTCGGGGCTGCATACGCGGCTGGAACAGCAGTAATACCCGCTTGGGGCTTAAGAGTAGCCAAAGCTAAAAAGAAACAAATAAAATAAATTATAAACAATGAAGGCTTTTGTGGTGAACTCGCTTTTCTTCTTTTTCTTTTAATATATAATATTATGTTGACCAGAGTTTAAAAGTTGGACCTAAATAGCATTTAAAATAAATCAAACGTTGCTTCTGACTAGCCAATTTTCATTTGTTATTGTTGTACCATGTTATTTGCAATAGATTAACATATTTTGCTACATTTTATCTTAAAAAATAATAATACTTAATCCGGTTCAGCAGTTTGATAATATGTACACATTTTCAAATAATCACTTTTATTTATTTAAAAAAACAATAACTTTGTTCTTATTAAATCAAACATAATGACGTGTGATTATAGGACACAAATATTTACGAAACTAATTTGAATGTAATGGATTCTGGGCAATGCCGGTTCGCCACAGCTAGTAATATATATATTTGTAAAAATTTGGGAAAAGTTCTCTTGAAAGCATCTTTTAAAAATTTTAAACTTTGAAAAAACCACGATGCAAATATTTTTTTTATTAAAAATCATTTAACTTTTATTAAAAATTTTTTTTTTAATCTTGACTGTTATCTTATTAATTTCTAAATCGTTCAAATAACATCGGACGGACGCCTCGACAACATCACGAAAAAAGGACCACCAACTTATTACTAAATGCATAAAAATAAAAAATAACGGTAATACCCCTGATCTTGTTGTGAAACACTAGTTCTCTGAAGATGACATGCCACCGTCAGAAATTAATAAGGTAAAAGTCAAGATTAAAAAAAAAAAAAAAAATTGAATGATTTTTAATAAAAAAAATATTTGTATCTTATACATGGTTTCCAAGGGTATTTTGCCCGTTTTTTGAAAGTTTTATATATATTTATGTTTTAAAAATAATTTTTCTTAATAAATTCTAATAGTGAAATCAAGCTTTATCTGATGCAATAATCCCACTCTATAATAATTACTGCTGTATATCGGTTATTATTATATATACAGTACCGTCCAAAATTAAATCTTCTGAATCTAAACAAAATTATGTATTAATTTTTGTGAAAATGTCACTGAATATACACATTATGTAGTTGGACTTTTACCAAGATTTTCAGATGAATTAAAATAATATTTTTAAAGTTATCCACCATTTTACAGATTTCAAGTGTCCAAAATAAAGGAACAAAATATAATTTTTAACTAAATCACATTAAAAAGGCAAAAGAGATTTAATATTTGGTACTTCCACCTTTGTTTTCAATAACTGCAGGATTTCACTAAATCTTGACATTAGGTCACAGCTATCTTGGCCCATTCATCTTTCAGTTTCAGCCACAAGTCTTCGATGTTTTCCGGATTCTTTGCCATAACATTCTGTCCGAGAGTCTTCCATAAGTTTTCTATAGGGTTCATGTCAGGACTCTGAGCAGGCCAGTCCATTACCTCTACTTCTTGATCAGCCAGATAATTCATGACCAGCTTTGCCTTATGGCAGGGAGCATTATCTTGCATAAAAACACGCTTTTTGATACCAAAATTGTGCAACACTGGCAAAACATACTGTTCTAAAAACATTCTTGTATACAGTGGCATTTACTCTAGTATTTAAGCGTACAAGTGGTGATGTACCCTGCCATGATATCATGCCAAAAACCATCACACTACCTCCACCAAATTTAAGTTTTTTTGATGCAGTTAGGATCCAAACTTTTGCCTTTTCTTCTTACAAATTGTTTTCCATCACTGCCAAATACATTAAATTTCGATTCGTCACTTCCAATTTTCTTTTGACCATATAACATGCTTTTTTGTGAACGCCAATCTAGCTGCTTTGTTTTTTTTTGTTTTTTTACTTATTAGTGGCTTTTTTCGAGGAGATCTTGCAAAAAGACCTATTTCCTGCAACCTTCTGAACACAGTTTGTCGTGAAACATTTGTGACACCTTCCATTTGTTTAGAAATTTTGCCAGCTGTAAGGAAACAGTCTTTTAACACTAGGCGTTGTATATCTCTTTCCTCTTTTGCCGTTGTCTTTCTTGGTCTACCAGGTTTCTTTGTGTTACTTAACCTTCCAGTTTCTTTATAGAGTTTTAGAAGATTTACAGCATTTTTTGAACGTTTCACACGCTTTCCGATTTCTTCTATTGTCAACTTTTCCTTCCTTAATTTGACGATTTTTGCTTTGTCGCTTAAATCAGTTTTATTTCTTTTTGAGATGATTGATATTGCGTGACTTGCAGCAATGATGATAATTAAAATTTAGAATATTTATTTTCATCCTTTTATACAAATGTGAAACAGTGATTTCAGCCGACGCAGTCTGCCTTTTTAGGGCGCACCAATATGCATCAAGGAGATCAGGCCCTACGTAGAAACAAGTGGAGATCTAGGAACTAGTACATATTTCGACTGTCCAGGCCTCGGCCGGTGTGGGCGCCAAAGAGTCTGAGAATGGTTCTTAGGTTGTCAGTGGTGATTACCGCTACACAATGAATCACATTCTCCATATGCCTAACAAGTCCTGTTAATCGCGAATACTAGGGGGGGGGGGGATCGAAAGCGTGTCGCAGTGAACATTTTCGATAGGCGTGGACGCGTGAAGACACAGGGAGGAGAGAGGAGAGAGAGAAAGTGAGTTGTACGCTTCTCGTCTTTGTTGTTGAGGCGAGAAGGCGTCATGAGACAGTCAGAGCCGAGATCCGGGCCGAGCTGGTCGTGATTCCCTCGGATCCTGAGGGAGCCGTTGCCCCGGGCCCCACCATCGTTTTCCAACAGAGATTAATGTCTCAATTAATACCAACAGTCGTAAGAGTACACACACACCGTTTTCAGTAGACAGGTTACAACTTAATTAACCACTTGGAAATAGTAAAGGGAGTTTCACACACACACCGTTTCTCCAAACATAGATTAAGTTACAACTTATTTAACAACTGGGAAATCGTAAATAGAGATTCATACACACAGAGAGATAAGATAGTTTAGTAAACAAGCCATTATCGAAAAACAGACTTTGGGTTAAAGTTTAAAACCAACCGTTCATCTTGTTAAATAATTATTGCTTATGAAAAGACCTAACCGTTTGACTTATTTCTGTTGTCGATTTGTTCTGTTGGTGTGACATTGCCTTCACAGCGGACCAGCGAAGCAATCATCAAACATCCCGACCTAGAGGAGATACGACCGACACATCTTGGTTTTCACTGCCACTATAGACAACATCACGAGCCAATGAAAGGGTGTTCACAGTCAGGAAGGATTCCTGCGCCGAAGACGGTTCTCATTACATTTGATGCCGTCGCAAGGAAAGAGCGTGTGAGGCCACTTGTTATAAACGGTGCCGTGACACAGGAGCGTGTGGGTTACTGTTCATAAGTGGCGCCACGACCAGGATATCAAACACCTGTGCACGAGTGGCTGACTACGATACCCACGGGGCGAAGAAGAGTGTGAGGACATTACATTTTTTGTTATACAAAAAAACCCTACTATTTTAAACTTTAAACAATTATTTTTTCGTTAATGTTCCTTAATTTTGGACACTTGAAATATGTAAAATGGTGGATAACTTTAATAATATTATTTTAATTCATCTGAAAACCTTGGTAAAAGTCCAACTACATAATTTACATATGTAGTGAAATTTTCACAAATATTAAAATATAATTTATTTGAGATTAGGAAGATATGATTTTTGTTCCTTAATTTTGGACGGTACTGTATATACACTAGAATATATTAATTATATAAAATTCACTGTGAAAATTCTCATGTGGAGCTCTTGAAATTAATTCAGTTCTCAACTTGCTAAGAAAAAATAGAAGTTCAATATTCCTCGTGATAAAACAGAGCTTAATGTATATGTATGTTTTAAAGAAGCTTTTAAGCTAATTCCAAGAAAGAAAAGTTCGGCATTTTACAATACAAGATTGTAACATGTCATATTTTCTGTTTCGACAGTTTATGAATGAAAATGACTGCTTTTCAAAAAACAAACAAGAAAAAATATACAAAGCTGACACAGGCAGACAAATGAATTCATTATCCAGATCTCATTGCAAGGTCGTTATTTTGTAAATGCAGACATTACCCAGGATGTTCAAAAATTTCTTTGAAATTATTATTCATTTGTCTGCCTGTGTAGGTGTTTATATATTTTTCTTGTTTTACGACACATCAACGTTTTTGATCATTTAATGCCGAAACAATACATAATTTAAAGAATTCAATCATATATGATTAATCGAACAAGAGTTGCTATTTTAATCAGTTGGGCGAAAATTGTGGCTGCATACCTATCGTTGTGGAGTTAGAAGTTTTGCAAAGAGTCAGAATCAGACTCGTAAGAATAGTTGGAGTCAGATTTTTTAATCTCTAAAGAATCAACAGTCTGAATATTGGTAGTCTTTAAAATGAGGTTTGGTTTGGTTGTTTTGTTTT
Source organism: Sepiola atlantica (assembly GCA_963556195.1). Taxonomy (NCBI): domain Eukaryota; kingdom Metazoa; phylum Mollusca; class Cephalopoda; order Sepiida; family Sepiolidae; genus Sepiola; species Sepiola atlantica. Next base: position 91,146,311 of record OY744516.1, read on the forward strand.
ATGGCATATCAACCCTTTTCGAATTATTTAATGCTGAATCCGGTAATTTTGGTAAAAGTTTCTATGCTTCAAGTTCTTTATATTTTGAAATACTATTTCATGGCGTTTGGTTTAGTTGTTTTATAGAGGAAAAGTGTTGTTTTTGGCTTTGCAGAACATGATTGAGTTTTTAGTCAAAGTTGGAGTAAGATATTTTGGAATCCTAAGAGTCTGAATCGGACCTTCTACCTTCTGACTTCGCAACCCTGTTCATACATTTCCTAAGGATATTAATGCAGAACACAATAGATCCAATAGGATTTGAACTCGGCATAGCCGATTCCATAGTTTTCCATAATAATGGAAAAAGTCTCTTAATAGTTCTGATGATATTACGTTTCTTATCATGAAGTTTTTCCAACTGCCGAAAAAAAAAAACCAGCACAAAACACGTGTCGATCAAAATTAAATGACTTACCTTCACGAGCAGCAGTTACTTCCTTTGTGAGACGGGCAATCACACGACAAGCGGCGTCATGTTGGTAGAGAGCATGAGACAATTCTGCAGAAGACGAGAAAAAAAAGTATGTAAACCAGTGTGTAAGTTTAGGTCCAAGATTGTACGTAATGACAGCTTTAAGTTAGATATCACAATTCAACCAATTTAATGTGCGAAAATAGGTAAATATAATGAAATTCACTTAAATTTCAACTGGTCAACTCATTTATATTTTAGGTTATTTTGATAAAATTTGGATGTAAACAAAATTTAATCCTTTTTCTTTATAAATGTACAATTTTTTTCTCTTGTGTCATTTTTTCCAGGTTACTTCAAGTTACGTTACTATTTTCAGTAACAAGAGATTTATTTTTTAATGTTTGCGTTATTTAACTTGATGTGCTTGATATTGTGTTTCTATGCATATAAAAACAGTCCCATCTAAAAGAAAAAGGGCCACTTGTCAATATGGTGGTCTTAACAGAGTTTTAAGTTGTCTTTCACAAAAAAATCCAAGTTGAAACCTTTAATGAATTAAATATTTGCGCCATTATTAAATTGTTTACATCTGTTTTTAAAGGGTTCAAATCTGAGTTGTTTTTTTTTATTGATTTACAATTTTTAAAAAATCTAGCTTGATGTCTACTGGACTATGAATCATATTACAAAGATTCAACATGTTAGCTGTTGAAATGAAGCTTATATGAACAGTCAAATTTACATTTTTGCGGGAGGTAATGAGATTTTGTCCAATGTTTAGGCTGGTTTGATTTCATAATTATTGCTTCCATTATGATTAAATTTGGTTTACCACAAGATGACATTACATTTGTAATGATTTTTCACTTGTTTGAAGCCTGCATTTTGAGTTATACACTGAAATTTGGCTTCTGGGCTAATAGTACACAAAAAACTTTTCTAATTTCTAACAAACTTTGAAATCATAATTTGGTGGCTAACTGTACTCGCAAAATAAATTTTCTACCAGTGTTTATATGTGGCCACATTAAAATATTTCACATATAATGATAAAACTTGGTTTGGGACACCTACTTTAAGTGACTGATATTAAAGTACTACCAAAAATGTTTTTCTTTTATAATTTTTGGAGCATATGAATAACCTGGATTACATAACCAATAAGTAATGATGGCATTCAAACACATCTTAGCAGTTAATAGAGAAAATAAAAACATTGGTTTCCCAACCTGGGAGCCACACACTAACTATAAAAGAAAAAGAAAAGTTATACAGGGTGGTGAAAAATCTTTTTATATAATTATTTCTAGAACTTGGTGTTTAATCAATATAATAATCCTAAGATAAAATCAAAATTAAATAAACTTTAAAGGTCATTAAAATAGCAATTCCAGAAGGAGGAGGAGGGAGGTTCATATCAAACTGAATCCCACAACTAAAAATTGAACAAGTCGTTAATAAATAAATAAACAAACAAAATAATTTGAAAATTTTATACTTACTCAAATAGAAATCCAACCAATTTTTAAAAGAAAAATGAAAATTTTATTTTTGTGGCTACTCTCATTTAATTGTGCGAACTGTGGGTTGGATGTTTCTAACACATCTTCCAAACTGGCAGAGAGTCTTATTCATGATCTTCTATTTAGTGCTCGACTGAGCTCCAATCTATATCCCCCCCCCTGTAAAACATTTACAACAAGAACTCATCTAACTACAACAACTGTAAAATAATTTTCCTTTCTCCCGCTATGTATCTAAAGCTAAATGGAACTTCCATGAGCAAAGTTTCTTTCACAGAAATATCTGTCTGTGGAACACAGTACCATGGAGCTGCTTCCCAGCTGACTATAGCATGGCCATTTTCAAATCCAATGTTAACAAATTCTTGTTGAGCCGTCCTCTTAAATAATCTAATTCCTGGTCAGTCTCAATCCTCACATTGTTGTTTTACTGTCTTCCTGACAAACTCATTAACCATTATCCTCGGGTGGCCTATGGGCCTTGATAAGTGGTGACACATTATTCACTGAAACACGCTTAGTTCAGGAATGTGAGTAGCAAATAACAAAAGCTAAAATCGAGTGTGTGGGTGTGTAGAGGGCAGCTAAAAAACAAAAAACAATAGCTTTTTTCCTAATCAACTCCAATCGGTTTCAACTAAGAAAGTAAAAATTAAGAGAAAGATACTGAGTGCATATATGGGAGGGGAGGGGGGTACAGGAAGCCATCTAACTCCAGTACTCCCTTCATGAATCATCTAAAGTCTTAGCTTTCACAACAAAATTAACTTTTTAAGTTTTCAGAGTAAACTATCATAAGAGGCAAAACGAAGGCAACGCAAAACGAAAGAATAGAGGAAAAAACTGAAAAAGAGAGAGAGAGGAAGCAAGTGAAAGAGAAATAAAATCCAACCATATAGTGACAAAAAAATAAGCGGTTTGGTAGAAATTAGTTTTTTTCATATTAAATTTTTTTTTTTTTAAAAGCGGATTTCCACCCATTAGTTACAAAACCTTAAAGTACAAAAATAACCACAAACCTTGTCTGGCTGTTTGCAGTTGTTGTCTTAATGTAAAACTATGCAACATCACAGCATCCTATGGAGGAAAAAAATAGTTTCATTAGATTTAAAATTCACAGAAAAATGTAATCAGACCAAATTTAAAGACACACATACAAAGACAAAATTCTTGCTATTAGAAATTTTACAAATAAATACTCTATTCTGTAAATTTATCATTCATCAGAAAAACCACCGACCTGGTTCCACTTCGGGGCTGAAAGAAGCAGTTAGGTGACCAAGTCAAAACACGGCTCAGAACGGTGGAGATGGATGCAGAACTCAGTATCAGTCCATGTATCTACGATATTCACCGGTGGAATCAAGACTGGGTGAATATCTAATATTACTGTATATTGTAAAGTTGATACACCTTACAGACTTTCGCATGTGGTGACACATGCAAAGAATTGACTTTAACAGATCGCAGGGTTTATGTATCCATGTCACACTAGTGCAAAGATTCCCTCTCGGAGAATGTAAATCGAATAATAGAATTATGAGTCAGAATGACATCCACAGTGTTCAGGATACCATTGCTGATCGTCAGTGCCCTCAAGAAATTCTAAACAAGCCAAGAATTTAGTGACTTATTGGTAAAATGCGCACACAAGATAGTATTTCTCATGATTACCTGACATCAAGCAATGACCGTTTTAACACGTTAATTCATCAATGACCAAAATACATGCATTTCACTAAGACATTATGAAACAGTAAAAATAAACATGTTTTTTTAAAATATCCTGTGAAGTGGCAAAAGCTGCTGGTGACACTGTGTGTTAGCATCCTTAGTTGGCGGCTAATGAAGACTAGGTATAGCACTTGGTATCATGCATAAAAAAAGTTAAAAAAAAAATTAAAATACAAGAGTTAAAATTAAAAAAAGATGTGTGGGCGTATCTAAAATTGTTGCCCTTCCATAGTGTGCCTATTATTGCCAAAAAAAAAAAAAAAAAAAATTCATATCTCAGCCAAAAATTATAACCTGAGTGTGGTTGAGGGCTTGTTTGGAAGTTGAATTTAATGCAGGGTTGCAGAGTTGAAAGGTGTAAGTTTCGATACTGACTACGAGGACTTCAAAAATTCTGACTCCTAATTTTAAAGTCTTCCAATATTCAGTAATAATCAGAGTTTGATTAAAAAATCTGACTTAAACTTCTAGCATTCTTATTAGTCCAACTCTGACTCCTTTCAAAACCTCAAACTCTATGAAAATAATTTTTCTTTTTTAATAAACTCAAATTCTGAGTCAGAGGCTGAATAATTGTATTTGAGCACATTGAGCATAAAACCACTGTTTTGACCATAACTCGGCTAAAAATTATCTATGAGTGGTCGTTGGAAGCAGAATTTGATGATCTTACGAATGAAAAGAAAAAATTCATTAAACTCAAATTCCAGGGCATTTTTCCGTTATTTTGGATGTTTTTCTCTTTTAAAGTAAAATGTCCTAATTTCTATAATGTATAAAGATTAATAATCAGCAATTAAAAAGGGTTGCCAAAGTTTTGGACTGAAAATCAATTTTGACTTTGCAAAGTACTCAAAATGCCCCTCATTGTCTCAAATTTATATATTTAACCCTCTTAGTGCGACCGTCGCAAAATTGCGACAAGTCTACCACCTCTAATAGCAAACAATACTACATGCAAAACTGGTTTTATTTGCAATATAAGATAACAGCACAAATATACACAATAAATTCAGCAATTGACTAATATGTACATAAGAAAAAGACAATTTTACATGAGCAGATGATCAACCTCATTATAAATTCAAGATGGCCGTCATCACAACATGCAAATTAGTCAAATTTTACAATTTATTTTGATAGTCCTACTTATATGCTACAAATGTCATACACATTATTTGGGCATACAATGAAAGGTTAAACTTACAGAGTCATTTTAAAAATGTGTAAAAAAATAATTTTTCTACAAAGAAAAAATACTCAGCACTCACAGAGTTCAACTGCAAAAATATCTTTATAAAGTTATATGCATTATTAATACTAACAAATATATGCTCCCTCCAGTCGCATATTTTTGCTAGTTGGAAGCAGAACAGATATTACACTACCTCAACACCATCAAAAAAGGAGGTGGTAATGCCTGGAAGGATATCATAACAGAACAGATACTACACTACCTCCACAAAAATGGAGAGGGTAATGCCTGGGAGGATATCATAACAGAACAGATACACTACCGCCACACCTCTCAAAAAGGAGGAGGTAATGCCTGGGAGGATGGTAACAGAACAGATACTACACTACCTCCACACCTCTCAAAAAATGAAGAGGTAATGCCTGGGAGGATGGTATCATGACAACAGAGCAGATACTACACTACACGATGCCCCTGAATTGAGCATTTAAAGATAGTACATTAGTCTGAAATAGTATATACTATAATATTTCATAAGTACAATAGTCTTAAATAGTATAGATTTGGCTTCAGACAGACAGATACATAATCTCCATTATTAATAGATACGTTTTTATGTACATGTACTTACTTATGCATGGCATTTTAATAATTAGTTTGGGTTTCAGTCTTGCAATATTTTTCATGCAAGGGCTCAAGTTCAAAAAGTCATAATTTTTATGTACTTTTCTTTCTTTTTTTTTTTTCATTGTAAGGCGGAGATTATGTTTTCAGTCGAGTTTGGTTCATCCTTACATTGTCAGAAGAAGGTATGCAGTCTCACGACTGATTTATGTTTTCACATATAACCCCTAGTTTTTAAATCAGCATCATTTAGCCAAATCTGGTGATATCCTTTAGGAAAATTTGGTGATATTCTTTAGCCATATTTGGTGATATCGAATTTCAATTTTTTTCCCACCATAGAACAGATACTACACTACCGACACATCTGTCAAAATAGGAGGAGGTAATGCATGGGAGGATGGTATCATGACACTGTGGCTTATTCAATGTCATTCGTCAAAATTTGTGGTTCAGCGACATCCTATACATTCAATCTTATCCAGAGCTCCAAAGTAATATAATAAAACCAGTGTACATCCTATGCTAAAAATGACGAAAATAAAAATTAGGCTTTGCCAGTGTTCACACTAATATTCATATAAAAATCATAGAATTATGTCAGTAATTTAATGTTTCACATATAAATTATCATTTTCAATGACCTAAGAAAAAAAAAAACAACCCCTACCGTTGACTTTTTATTTAGAGTGAAGGATTTCTCCCTGAATTCATTTCAGATGGTGCGGGTGGGGTTGTCTGACTTGTTATTTACTTTCCAATTTTTCGAATCTAATGTTTTTTTTAAAAATAATTTTAATCGGATAATTAGGGACTGAAAATAAAAAAACGCGAGTCATTTCTGATGACCTAAATATTAAAAAAAACGACTGTTGACTTTGCTATTTTTGTTTTTATATTTCATCATTATCATCAGTCTTTTCATTATCATGCAGGATTGGGGGCAATGTCCACACTAGTGGACCCCCTTCCAGAAAGCTGGCTAGCTGCAAACATGGCAGTCCTCACTGTAGATCTCCAGTTTTGTCAATCCTGAGGGTCAGCGTTTAAGAGCCTCCAGTCTCTGCGGTCTCTCTCTGTCAGTTCCCTCCAAGACAACTTTGACCGGCCAATTCCATGCCTATCAGAGACTTGTAGGTTTAGTGCACAGTTGATTTGCACTGCTGGATCTGTCCACGTGGCCATACGAGCAGAGTCATCTCTCCTTTGATTATTGGGAAGTAAGGGAGGGACTGCTAGACATAAAGACATTAGTGGAGGTGAAATGCAAATTGGAAAGTTTAAAAAAGAAAAGATGTATAAATTGGTATAGAAAGCAAAAAGAAAAAAAAAACAAGAAAGAAATGTCTCATTACGGAAACAGATTTGCGTTCTCCCTTCCTTTATTGGTCAAAGATTTTTGTGTGACTATATTTATTTGAGTAGCGATATCTTCAAATAAATACACATTGCTCTTTATTATAGAGTGGAGGATATTCATTAGATAAACAAAAGAAATATGTCAATTGAATGATGAAAAGTAGATACCCATTCATCTTGCAGCGATTTTAGAATGGCTGGAATACTTGTGGCTGACGGCGGACGTGGTTTGATCAAAGGTGAGGCTGCAAAAACAAAAGAAATTTTTTTTAAAAAACTTTATTTCATTATTAAACTTTTAGATTAACGACATTAAAAGAAAACTTTAATTTCTTAAATGAAAGTTGATTGTTTTGTTTTAAGACATATCAAACCTTTTTAGGGTTATTTCATACAAAATATGGTCATTTTAGTAAAAGTTTTTATGCTTCAAGTTCTTTATATTTTTAAATATTTATTCAGTGTTTGGTTTGGTCATTTTGTTTTTACGTCATATCAACCCTTTTTGGATTATTTAATGCCAAATCCGGTCATTTTCTTAAAGTTTTTTTATATCTTCAAATATTTATTTATAGTGTTTGGTTTGTAGAGAAAATTTTTTTGTTTTTGGCTTTGCAGAACATGATTGAGTTTTGCAAAGGAAAAGGAAGAAAACAATAACATCAAAGTTTGGTGCATTTTTGGTCAGGAAGCCAGTATTTTCAGACAGCTTGATCTGGTAGCACCAGTTCTTAAATGAAAAATTATCAACTTCAGTACAAATGCAGAATAGTCATCTAAGAATTTAACGGAGATTCCAGAGTTTCGACGACAAATTGCGGACTTTGCCGAGATATGCACATGATAAATTGCGGAGACAAATATTTGGAAAATCCGACCGTTTTACCAGTTTACTTTTGCTGATTTCTGATTTGTATCTGTTTTTGGATAAAGAACACCATCCTTCTCATTATTATTATTCTATTTCCACAACATTAATTAAATTAACTTGGAAAAAGATCAGTTGATTTTCATTTACATATACAACTTTCTGTATCTACTCGACATTACCTGGGATGCAGTGAAGTCGTTTTACTTATTTGTTTGCACATTTTCTAAACTTATACAGAAAAAGAAATAAAACTTTAGTTGTCTTTCTTACAGCTATTTTTATATTCTTGGGGGGGGGGGGGGGGGGGGGTCATTTTAAGGAACAAGGATGTGATATCAATAAATATGCCACATAATCCATTTTAGGCCAATAAAGAAAGAGAAAAAGCAAATCAAACAGAAATGCCAATGAAACTAAATGTCAAATATTCTAGGAAGATGACAAATCATTGGACCTACATTGAGAAATTCTAAATTCAGCCAGATATGAAATGGCAATGGTCATGTACCAATCACCAATTGAATTGTAAAAAATATAAAGAAAAAATATGTTTTCAATTAAATCTTTTAAATTCAAGGATTTTCCAGGATAGTTTAATGTTTTTCCTCTCAATTCCAGGGTTTTTCAAAACTTTCCGGGTATAATGTGATTTTCCAGGTGGCTGGCAACCCTGTTGTAACATTGTGTGTGCGTGGAGAGGGAGTACTTCAATCCCCACCAGGTGGCCCATAATCTTCTCGTTGATATAAAACAGCCAGCCGAGTCGCTCTCGTTGACAAGTCGTAAGTAATCAGCTCAATTAGAGTTCAGTCAAACACGTTCCGTGGAAATAACGATAGAGTGGAGAGAGACTAGCAACGTCTCTTCTTTGAAAAAGATGCTGAAGAGAAGAGATGACCCTCACTATTCAAAGTTAGATTTTGTATTCTCTCAAGGCAGGAAAGAGTGCTCTCTGCGGCACCTCCCCAGATGTGGCAACAGTATTCCATCTTTGTACCACTAAACAAATAAAAGACAGGTTTGCGTAACTGCATTTTCTCAACCAAACGCTCAAATTGATGAAGAATTCAGAATTGAATTCGACAAAGAAGAAGGCGTTAATATTGCAGAAATCCAGACTAAAAGACTGGATAATTTTTGGGGGTGGTGGGTCTTTAAAGAGAAAGATTTGAAGGAAATGCCACTAGAGTCCTTGAAATTCATTATCAAATATGGTTTTTTAAATTTGGTTTAAAATTGGAGCTCAGTCGAGCACGTTCCATGGAAATAACGATAAAGTAGAGAGAGACTAGCAATGTCTCTTCTGTGAGAAAAGGGGTTGTAAGGAAGATAAGAGATCATCCCCTCACAAGATTTCAAAGTCGATTCTGTACTCTGTCAAGACAGGAATGAGTGCTCCATGCGGCACTTCCCTAGATGTGGCAACAATCATTCCATCTTAAGACGCATTGGACTCTTATCTTCAGTTTACCTCCACCTCTTGATAGAAAGAATGACGAGAACTTGTGAAGCAGTGATGCAGAACTCAAAAATTAAAAACATGACACTATACCTGATTCGATACACTACGTTGGTAAATAAATATCTAATTCAAGATTATGGACTTCTTCAATATTGTCATTTTATCTATTTACTTTTGTCTCATATCAAATGGTTTCAGCAACCAAATTGCATCGGTACCGCCTTCAAAAAAAAAAAATATTAGCTTTTTAAAACTTTTCAGATGAGAAATAAACATTTTTGATTGGTAGTAGGTATCACAAACCAGCCCTGGTGCTACCAGATTAGGCTGTCGGAAGATACTGGCTTTCTGACCAAAAATGCACCAAACATTGATGTTATTGTTTTTTTCCTTTCCCTTTGCAAAACTCAATCATCTTCTGTAAAGCCAAGAACAAAAATTTTATTCTATAAAACAACCAAACCATGAATAAATATTTGAAAATATATAGAAGTTGAAGCATAAAAACTTTTATGAAAATGACCGGATTTGGTATTGAATATCCCGAAAAGGGTTGATATGCCATAAAACAAAAGAAGAAAAAAAAAAAAAAAAAAAAAAAAAAAAAACAGCCTAAAGTTTAGTGTGTGAAGATTGGTAAATATAGTAAAATTCCTTTATTTTGGGGGGAGTTATTTTGATAAAATTTAGATGTAAACAAAATTTAATCTTTTCTTTTTATAAATGTACAATTCTTTCTCTTGTATCATTAATAGTTTTTTTTTTCTCCCAGGTTACTCTTTTCAGTAACGAGTGATTTATTTTTTAATCTTGATATTTTTCAACTTAATGTGCACAATACTATATTGGCAAAATCTCATTACCTCTAAAAAACGTACCAAAATGACACAGAAGCAAAATTTTTTCTGTTCATATAAGAATTATTTTAACAGCTAACACATTGTATCTTCATAATATGATTTATAGCACAGTAGAGATCAAGCTAGTTTTTTTTATAGTCTCTATGCATATAAAAACAGTCCCATCTAAAAGAAAAAGGGCCACTTATCAATACGGTGGGCTTAATATAAAGTTTTAAGTTGTCTTTCACAAAAAATCTTTAGTGAATGAAATTTTTGCTCTATTATCAAATAGTGTTCTGATCTGTTTTTATATGGCCCAAAATCTGAGTTTTTTTATTATTGATTTACTATTAAAAAAAAAATCTAGCTTTATCTCTACTGTGCTATGAATCATATGAAGATGCAATGTGTTAAATGAATAGTATATAAAAAGAAAAAGTTGTTCTTCAGTGTCATTTTGGTACGTTTTTCGAGAGGTACTGAGATTTTGCCCAATGTTGAGGCGAGCTTGATCTAATAATTATTGCTTCCATTATGATTAATTTTTATTTACCACAAGATGACATTACATTTGTAATGATTTTTCACATGTTCAAAGCCTGCATTTTTAGTTATATGCTGTGAAAATTGGCTTCTGGACCAATAGCACACAAGAGGGCAAATTTTCTAATTTCAAACAAACTTTGAACGGTCATAATTCAGTGTCTAATTATGCTACCAAAATAAATTTGGTATAATTGTTTATGTTTTACAAAGACTTATGTGCCCACATTAAAAGTTTTTAGATATAATGAAAATAAAATTTTGGTTTGGGATACCTACTGGTAGTGTATAAATAATAAAATAGCATGAAAATCAACTTCTAAAAAATCAGAACAGAGCTAAATCAAGAATTTGCACACACAAAGTGCTCGATAGCATTTAAGACAGAGCTTTATGTGTCTTAGCTTAATACCGTACTGTAGTTTCACAGCACTTTTGATTGTCAACAGTGTATTTATAAATACTTAACGTCTTTTTTCATTTGAATAAAAATTAAAATATGAATTTGTATTCGAATTAAAAGTGGATTAAAAATGTATTAATATACTTTTCCAGATCAGAAATCTGATGCAACTGCAGTACAGTGTCAAGTTAAACCACATTTAATAATAATATATATATATATATATATATATATATACTAGCAAATATATGCTCGACTGGGAGAATGTTATCATGCTGACCGAACATATTCTACACTGACCCTCAAAAGAGGATGTAATGACTGAGAGCATAGTATCATGAGGAACGCCTTACCCCCCCCGATGATATTATGACAACAGAGCAGATAGTACACTACACCCCCCCCCCTCCCTCAGAAACACTAGGAATGAAGATATACTATACTTCCCCCAATAAAAGGAGGTAATACTTGGAAGGATTGCCCCTATAAAAGAAGGTAATGCCTATAATTATGGTATCATGGATACTACCCCCCCCCCCCAAAAAAAAGGAGTAGGTAGTCCCTGGGAAGATGGTCTTGTGACACCAGAACAGATATTACATTACCCCCCTCCTCCAAAGGAGGATGTAATATCTGGGAGGATTACCCTACCCTTAAAAAGGAGGAGATAATATCTGGGAGGACAGTCTTATGACAAAAGATAATATAATAGATTAAATCATTTTTTTCATTCATTAAAAAATGCCTAGCCATAAAAACATTTTTATGGTTACTTGGCCTTTTGGCTAAGATTAAAGTGTAGTATCTGTTCTTGGCATCCCAGACGTTTTACTATCGACGAACATATTGTGTATATATATAATAAAATATGACAATGCAAAATTACAACTGTACATTAGAAAATATTAATTTATTGGAAGTTATTTATATAATAAATATGCAAATTAAGAAGACCTAAATGTGTTTGAGGGTATTTGTAGTTTCCTATATATACAGTATTTCAAAAGTTGTATCATAGAATTATATAAGCAAAACAGATTTTGATGCTAATATAGTTAGGATAGATGGAAAAATATTTTGCTTTTATACAGGGTGGGCAAAAATAAGGGTCCTATTTTTAAAAATTTATAACTTTTTTTATTTATTGATTTTTTTTTTTTTTTTTTATAGAATAAGTAAAGGACCCCTTCCGAAGCAAGCATGAGCCGTATTAGCCCTAAGGAACGTACCCTCATTTAGAAAACATTATTTTTGCTTAAAAAACTCAAAACAGTGTAAAAAATAATACTTTAGTTTTTGTAAGTTTTAAGAAGTGTTTTTCGGCTAAAATTTGTTTTGTTTATTTCAAAAAATCCCGGAAGGGTCAGTCTACACACACATAAGGTTTGGTGAGTTTAACTTTTATTTTGTGGAAGTTATTCAAATTCAAGTTATTCAAATTTAAAGATAGGACCCTTATTTTGGCCCACCCTATATATATATATATATATATATATATACAGCTAACAACACTCTTGCTGTTATGTAAGATTTTAGGAAAGTAAGTCATATTTTGTATTCGATTTATTGTTTTTGTTCCTTACTACTTGCATCTTACCAGGAATTTGCATTGCCCACAGCCTTTAAAAACATACTACTAATATATGTATACATATATATATATATATATATATATATATAAATAAATAAGGAGAATTAGCCATGGACTAAGAATCTTATTTCTTCATTATAATTTTAAATTCTTTTTACCTTTCACATCGACAAGGACATCAACTGTTAACTTCTCCCCATTCATCGGATCCGTGCCATTTTCTTGAATGTATTTTTCCAACAGTCTTCGTTCAAAGATATGTCCAGAGACTGGAGAAATGCAGGGATGCTCAGGAGTTTCATTGCTAACTAAAAGATAAAAAAAAAAGAAACAAAAATACAGTCAAAGGTTAAAAATTGGTTGGAACTTTCTTATTCTGATATATCTTTGTTATTTACATTGATTGATTAAGGTGATAACATCTTAATTTTAACGTAGAGTTTTTATTTTAATTTTATGTACAGATACATTTTTTTATCTAATAGAATAAAAAGCAATTAAAATTTAAAGATAAAAATCAAAAATAGTTACGCAAGTAAGCAACGAACAGATTGTCATGTTTCGTACCCGGCCCTTCTTCCCATCAGGGACAAATTCATCCCTTCACCGCTTTTTCTTTAATTCGCATTTCATGCGCTCGCTACGACATGTTTCTTTTCGTCTTTCTTTTTCTTCATTCCTTTTTATTCTGCGTTCTCCTATGAGGATTTTAACTAGTTTTTATCCTGCTTTAATTCTTCATTTTCGATTTATTTATTCTAATAATAATTATCACCCACTCTCGTTAGCGTGATTTGCTAGAGACTTGTTCTTTTGGCGTTTTTTTAAACCGTCGCCATTTTTCCTGCAGTTTGTAAACAAAACATAAGGGCGCTTCGCGTCGCAAATTCCAACACCCCGCTAACATAACTTGGTATGTAAATTAATTCTCTCCTTTCCTTGCTCAGCCAATCCTCCTTATTATGCCTCCCATGTTTTCATTAACAATGTCTCCCCGTCGTAACAATGTTACAACTCATTCCCGGCGTCGCTCAGGTTTCCTACGACGGCGTCCCGAGATTTCTACCTCCCTAGTATGGCGACCCCATCTTCGCCTCGCTCCCCCTAATAGTTAAATTAAGTCATCTATCTTATTGTACTGATTTGCTTCATCTTTTTTCCTTTCGTTTATCTATGAATACTTGTTTCTTCTTCTTCTTCGTCGTAGTGAGTTACCTTTTGTTTATTTTTTATTTTCAGATTTTTTACCTGTTTTACAGGGAATAAAGGATTTTTATTTTAAATGGAATTCGTTTGTTTTTCATTGCTTCCTTTGTCTCCGTGTGATTCCGAGTTATCTGGCTGTCTAGACAAGATGATAAATATCATTTTGACGATGGCAGCACACAGATATTGTTACGGTACATCCATTCAACCTGTTCGTTTAGTGATGAAAACACAATTTCAAACTTAAGCATGACAAAGTGATCGATGGACAGAGCCTCTTATGGACTGTAGTTCTAAGCTGCGATGACCACATGCGTTCTGACCAGGGTTGCAGAGTCAGAAGGTATAAGATTTTAATCTTACTGCTAGCATTTTAAAGGGTTCGACTCGGGCTCCCATGACCCTAAACGGTCAGACTCGGGCTCCCAGCATCCAAAGACTTCCAGCATTCCCAAAAATATTCGGCAATGAAAATGCTATTTGGAACTGAAGAGTGGCAGACGGACAGACAATGCAAGGATGAATTTAAAAATATGCTTTTGTTTCGGAATTCTTTTGCTGATGATTGATAATTTGTATTAGGTAGACTATTCGGACTACTATTCTCATCTTGGTTATTATTTTCACAACGTTTCGGCTGATGTAAACTGCTTCAGGTGCATCTTTTCAAACTTAGAAACTTTTATGTTGAACTCAGGAACTTCTATTCATTTAATGTCATTTTTCTCTTGTTACAGGGTCAGACATTACGCAAGCTCACTTTTCAGTTCTCACGGTTCAGCGAACCTGCAGTCTCCAAATTCCAGTCTCTGCTGCTCTTGTCCAATCACTTGCTTCCAAATTTTCTTTGGCCGGCCAACCTTCCTGCGATTTAAAACATTCATGCTTCTGCAACAGTTTATCCAGGAGCATGAATGTTTCACATGACCATACCAGTGTAATCGATTCATCCTTAGGATAACCTCCATGCTGTGCAAGTGCAGTGCTTCAAAAAAACCTCTGACCTGATGTGTTGAGTTTAGTCAGATTTCACATCGCAGATCCATCTGATCATGAATCTGTTGTTGTGCTGAAGATGAGCAAGAGCCCAGCATTCACTGCCATACATCACGACACTCCTGACACAGCTGCTATACAATTTACTCCCGGATGTAGACAGCTCATGATTTTAAAACCAATACGCAATTTCGAACTGAATCGTTTATTTAATTCACAGCAGTAGATTGTTCTCATTCCATCAGTCATGAACTCCTAACAACATCCCAGGAAGAGACGAGACTACAGCTGTGGACCAGACAGCTAGAGAATGGCCTCCCCTCCTACTGACATGGGAATCCCCCCTTCTGAGGCCCTCACTTCCGGTTCAGAGGCACCCTGGCTCCAGTGGAAAACACTCAACTGCCTGGGAATGGGGCGATCAAAAGTTGCTATGACTAGATGGGGCTACAAAACTGACCCAACCATTTACTGTGAATGTGGAGAGGAGGACCATACGAGGCAACACTGTCTTGTGTGACCTTTACTACCTAACAGGTGCAGCTTGAAAGATCTTGCATAATACAACAATAATGCATAGGACTGCGTAAAAAAGTGGGAAACAGTTATATGACCACATGCTTTAAAGACACGCAAAGAATAAGCCATGACTGAGTAGAAATGTTAAAGGCGTTGCTTAGCATTCAGTTCTTACTGACATTCTTCTGAAGGTTCAATCCTTATTACAGACGTTAATAACTAAGAATAACATAATACATAACAACAACCGGAACTAGCTCCTATCCTTACTAAGCTGTTCAATCATTGCTTAAAGGAGAAATGCTTTCCATCATGGTGGAAGACTTTGTTGGTCTCCCTGGGATTTAAAAATACTGGAGGTCGGTCCTCTGCATCCCAGTACAGACTGATTAGTCTCCTATGCATCATGAGTAAGTTGCTTGAATCTGTAATAAATCAAGAAGTTTTCAACCACCTCAACAAAAACAATTTTCTTAGTGACAAGCAATATGGATTTCATCCTGCAAGATCTACCACTGACATGCTGTGATATTGCACAGGATCAGTGGATCTTCGTTTCTAGTGGATGAGCTCTTGATATATCAAAGGCCTTCAATAGGGTTTGGCACAAAGGTTTGCTCCACAAGCTTGTTAGCTATGGAATATCTGGAAATGTCTTCTCAACCATCAAATCCCTTCTCTCCGACAGTTGTACTGTACTTGTTGACAGGCAAAAATCTGAACCAAATCGCATAAATGCTGGCATTACTCAAGGATCCTCTTTCTGATCTTCGTAAATGATTTTCAAAATCACATTCTAAGATCATTCGTTAACATGATCTATGCAGACGGCAGTACTTTGAAGAGCATTGATGGTCAAGATATTTCTGACTCTCTTCTGACTTGGAGCACATGTTGCAATGGGGGGAAAGTGGCTTGTTACTTTTAATGCCTCTAAAACTTAACTTTTCTCTTTTCACCAACGCTCGGATTCTCATTTCTCCTCAGTCGAAATGAATGGCTTTCTTCCTCGAGGAATCCCCCTCCCTTGATAAGCTTTGAGGACTGACTTTTACTCCAGACCTGAAATGGAAGACTGACATCAAATCTGTTGCTAAAGTTGCTGGAAAAATGGTTGGATCATTCTACTGCTTCAGAAAGTACCTCACTCCTGGCACTATCCTTTACTTGTACCAGAGCCAGATATGTCCTAAGATGGAATAATGCTGTCATATCTGGACAGGTTCCGCTCAGAGCACTCTTTCTTGTCATAACAGAGTATAAAATTGACTTTGCAATCTAGTGGGGGGAGGGATCTCTACTCGTCCCTACAGCCACTTTTGCTAGCCTCTCTTTACTGTATCTATGTTCATGACAAGTGCTCGACTGAGCTCCAATCCCTGGTCACCATCCCCTATAAAACATTCACAGCAAGAACCTGCCTAGCTACAACCACAGCAAAGAACTTTCCTTTCTCTCTCTCGTTACCAAAAAACAAACGGAACTTCCTTTATTTCCTAGAACATCCCATCTGTGGAACAAGATACCACGAGTCTTCTTCTCACCCGACTACAGCATGGTTGTCTTCAAGTTTAATGTTGAGTCGTCCTCTTGTATAATCAATTCCTCTTAGTAATCTTCTGCCCTTTCCACCCATTGTTTCTGGTCCTCTCATGGCAGCGATCATCGTCCAACTGATGATCTCTTTAACCCTTATCCTTGAGTGCCCCCCCCCCCAGGCCTTGATAAGTGGTGACCCATCAGTAAATAAATAAAATAAAAATTAACATTTCTATCATTTAAGCCTAACCGAGAACACACTATATGGGTGCAAAATTTGTCATGATCAGCCTCGTTGGCATTCCCTAGAAGAGGTAACGACTGTGAGGGTCTAACAGAAACATACTTCACTCAAATCCAAGGACGAGGACCCCTAACTTACAAGTGTGGTTGTCTTTACTTAAATTTTACTTGGATTTCAAATTTTTTTTAGATGAAGATTGATTTGTATTATTCGGACTACTATTCTCATCTCGGTTATTTTCACGTTTCGGTCGATATACATCCGACCTTCAGGTGCGTCTTGTTGAACTTTGAATTATTTTCATGACGTACGCAAGCATCTGTATGGAATTGCGAATTGAACCCGCGGTGGGGTGGGCGGGGGGATTGTTTACATTCCGTCAACCATGGACCCAGAACATAACTGTTAATAGCGAAGCAAAAGTCTTTTGGGGGGGGGGTGAAGGTTCAAGACTTATTACAGGCGGTAATGACATAAATTAACACCTTTACTTGGTCATGACTGACGGAATGAGAATAATCTAACCCCGTAGATTAAAGAGTTTCGTACAGGTTCCCAAGTTCGACAAGATTCGCCTGAAGAAGGTCGGAGGTTACATCGGTCGAAACGTTGTAAAAATAACAACCAAGAGAAGTAATCATATATTTATATGATTACAAATTATCAATCCTCATCTAAAAAATTCCGATTCATTTAATTTTACTATTTTGCAAAATAATTTTAAAAAAAACGAAAATATGTTAAAAAAATAAAATATGGGTACTTAATGTAATGAATGGGTATCGAGGATTTGGGAGTCAGTCCCGAATATTAATGGAAAATCTCGAGTCAGTCCCTGAAATGACCAAAGCGGTTTAGACTTTGAACGCCACATTTTCTTTTCGAAGGTCTAAAAACAAATTGTGTGCTTCTACAGAAATTAAAACGAACCAACCCGACTTTTGGGGAACTAAACCTAAAACTTAGGTTAGGGTTAGAGTTAAAAAAACCCAAAACAGTTTGGTTGAAATTCTGTAGTAGTAACAAATTTTTAATCCCTAACATGCTAACTAACCCTTCCATTGCTTACTGTCGTCTGCCTATTTACATTTTTTCGCGGCTTTCAAATCAAACGGTTTCAGCTATTTCCCGGACTGACTCAGGATTCTTCGTCAACAGTCGGGGCTAACTCCTCTGGATACCCATTGATTACAAGTACCAAAATACGTTTTTTATGGTTAAGGACACGTAATACAATTTAATTTAAATATACAATTTACTTTCAAATTAAAAAGCGGCAAAAATAATGAAATTGAACAGAAATTTTACGAAATTATTAGCCGTTTATTTTTAAAGACATGTTCCATAGCTTAGTAAATATTTTAATTTGTTAAATTTCATTATTTTTCCGCTTTTTAATTTGAAAACAAACTTGATATTTAAATTGAATTGTATTTACTCGTCCTTAACATAAAAAAATATTTTATTTTGGAATATTTTTTTTTTTTTGCAAAATAGTAAAATTTAAGGGTTAAATTGTCGTTTCCCAGCCAAAATGGTGGACAATGAATCGTCTGCAGTTTTCCGATTTTCCCCCCGACCTCACAAATGAGTAAGTAAACCCAAATAACTTGTTTGGGACTTATTTCTTAAAAGTATTTTCTTTAAAATAATTTAAGGTAAATTTGAAATAAGTTACTCATTTGTGAGATCGATAAAAATGGCAGACGATTCTTTGTCCGCCATTTTAGCTTGGAAACGACTATTTAACCAGTTTAAAATCATTGAATTTTTAATTTGATTGACTACCTACAATATTAACTTCCTTGGCCATTGAGCTAGGATCAAATTATAGTATCTGTTCTGATACTACATTTCATCTTTTCTTTCCTCAGTCAGTGAAATAGGCAATTTTAATTTTTGTCCTAATCCAGAGTGACCCGTTTAGGGGGGGGGGGGGAGTTAGATTTTCCTCACATTAAAAACCGACCGTGTGTCTAACTCTGCCCTCGTTGGGGAGGCAAGTAAATAGGATCTACAACATTTACTTGTAAAAACAGATCTGTTCTTGTTTTTAAGGCTGAAGTCGGTAGTATTTAACAAGATTTAAATTGAATTAATGTGATATTTTCATGTTATTAAACATTGTAGATAACACTTAGAATAAAGATTAAAAAGAAACTATTGAAAAAGTTCAGATAAAAATAATTAGGACTCTCGTTTTATGTCCATTTTGCATATTTGAAAAAGAACACGTTTTTTTTCTTTCTTTTTAAAAAAATTAACCGATTTGCTTAAAAGTCACACTTGTTAATTAACTTGTGAAATAAACAGTTAGAGAAGCAGCCTAAATAATTATAATTTTTCAGGTGTAGAAAAAATTTTTTTTAAAATAATTGTTTAAATTTTATATACGTTGAAAAGAGAAAAAAAAAACAAAAGTTGCGGTTATAGAAACACATGGAGGTCTTTCAGACACCGGTAACTTCCTGTTTTCTATTATTAAAAATATTATTTCTGGACGATACAACAGCAGTGCATATTAAAAAACAAGGATGAACAGAATGAAAGACAACTAAATTATATTACCATGACACAGAAAAGTGAAAATCAGCTTAAATTACAGTAAAATTAGACGACAAAAGAGACTTACTGGCACAGCACAGAGACATGTTTGCGACGGTAATAATATCACGTGGTCAGACGGACGTTCAGAAAAACCAATCCTGTAATCCCCGGGAAATGGGAAACGGAAAACGAAATAAAGCCGGGTTTTTTTTTGTTGTTTTTTTTTTTTTTTTAATTTTCACCTGTGTTTGTTTTTACCCGTGACCGTCGGGTCAATACTTGTTGCACACACCCCACACACAATTGCTTAACTTTGATATTCGTTGATAATCATGTTTTTATAAGAATTACAATGTCAAAGGATTTCACAAAGTCAGAAAAGATTGTGATGTACATTAGTACCCCTTCTCGTTTATTCCTCTCTCTTCTCTCCCCCTCTCTCTCTTTTCCTCTCCTCCCTCTCTCTCTCTCTCTCTTCCTACTCTTTCCTCTTTCTTTTCTATCTCCCCCCCCCTCTCTTTCTTTCTCTTATCTTATCCTGTAAAGGAGATGACGTTGTCCCTATCTTAGGTTTCAGGTACGAAAGGAAATAACAAAGCCTCTTTATAACAACAACGAAAGGGGGTTATTCACAAAGGTTACCTATACCGTTTGGTATAGGTAGAAAGAAACTTGGACAGTGTCCGAGAGAGGAAGAGGGAATTAAGAGTTCTTAGAGCTGTCAGCAACTATCTTCAGGCGAATATAGTATTGAATATAGTATTTGCTGTTAGCGTCCAGTGGACAGGATAGAGAGAGAGAGAGAGAGAGAGAGAGAGAGAGAGAGAGAGAGAGAGAGAGAGAGAGAGAGAGAAGTGTTTCCTCGTTGCTTGCCCGGATCTCTCTGAGGACGACCTGTGATTCCCAAAGGGGCTGAAGTAATTCTTCAGCCGACAGAAGGAATCAATGCGCCCTGCAGGCTGATTGGTCAATGGGGACATTTTTTGGAGGGAGAAAATAGGTCTGTTTATGACCGCTACAATCCCTCCGCTTTATCTCTCTTTTAATTATTTCTATCTTTCCTTTATAATGTCAAAGGGGTTCACAAAGTCAGAATACATTGTGATGTCATAATCTATTATATAAAGGGCAAACGTCTGTATATGTGTGTGCAAGTCCAGCTAAAACTTAAAAACTATAGAACAAATACCATCAAAGTTGATATTTTCTTGATCAGCGTTGCCCAAAATGAATAATATCTAAAATTTAGAAAAGAATATTCATTCTTTGGGGGTCAACTGACCAAGGTTTCATTAGGAGGGCTTGGTTTTTCAGTCATTTTATTCAGCCATTTTATTTACTAAAGGGAAGTAATTCTAATTTTTATCAAGATGTTAATTCCCCTTATGTCGATTAATTCCTCGATGGAATCTAGATAAAGGAGAGCTGTTTGTGTGTATGCCCGGCTAGAAATGAATGGGCTGAGCAGAGGAGAAAGAGGGGGTTGGGAAGAGGGAGAGGAAACGGAGGAGAGGGAAATAGAAATATGTTACACTTTTGCCCCGGGCAACGCCGGGTAGACCCTGCTAGTCTATTATATAAAAGGCAGTTGTCTGTGTGTATGTGTGTCCGGCTAAAAGTAAAAACTACAAAACAAAGACCCACAAAGTTGGTACATTCTTGATCAGCATTGCCCAGAATTAATAATATCTAAAATTTAGAAAAAAATTATTCATTATTTGACCTTAAACTTGCACAGATTTCATCAGGGAGGGGGGGGGGGCTGTCGGTTTTTGTTCTGACCCTGTTTAGGGGCCGAAATGATGACATGGAACGCAGGGTTAGGTGAACAATATATATTGAAGAAAAAATATGTACAGAGAACAAGAGAAGTGGTATATTAGTCCTGACTGCCAGGGTAGACTGGAGTTCAATCCAATTACGAAAAGCCTAAATGCTTCCAGTATTTTATTAGGAATGGGCGAGTCCAACTGTTCGTCATATAGGTACGGCACCATAACACCCCCCCCTCCCAAGCCTTACCTCCTCAGGAGTCTTAATATCGTTTCCGTTTTGGATTTATTTCAATATAATCCGGAGCTATCCATTTCCTTTTAGACTTCTGCTTTTCTGTGGCTGCTTTGGGTACTGGTAAGTCAAAGGTGTTGTATATTACGTCCATCACTTCTTCTACTTGGGGAGAGCTGACAGTCTTTTCCTAATCTAGTTTAGGTGTCTCTTATGAGAGAGCTGAGGTCCTTGGATTATGTAGACCATAGATCCAATCCTTTTTTCTATTGTACCAGGTTCCCAAAAAGATGCGTTGTTTTTAAACATTTTAAAATATACTCTGTCTACTGGGATGTATTGTTTCTTTGGTACAGTAGAAGCTCGACCTTGTTTGGTCTGTTTAGGCAGTAATTTTTCAAAATCAGATTTCAATTTTCGTGCAAACATCATCTCTGCGGGAGACAATGAGGATGGTATGTTCACGTTTGCCGTGATTCTGTACACTTGCAAAAACTGTTGCAGGGCCTTTTCCATGGGAGTATCGCAAGCTTTTTTTAGGGCTCTTTTTAGAGTGTCCACAAAGCGTTCCACCTGGCCGTTTGACTGAGAATGATACAGGGAAGTCGTGATCTGTCTGATCTGAAAAATCTCGCAGAATTCTTTGAAGTCGGATGACGTAAACTGTGTTCCGTTGTCGCTAACCAAACAATCGACCACCCCAAAACGGGCAAACAATTTTATATAAGTCTTCGTATCTTCTAAAATATGATGCTAATGTTTTTTCTTCATCAGGAGAATATATGAAGTCGTCAATAGCACTCCACACGGCATTCTGCAAAAAAGCATTATCATTTTCGTTACCTTGGCTTCTAAGCGATATTGTTTGCATTATCATTTCAATTCTTTTGTCAGCTTCTTTCTTTTGTTCGATAAGTCTGTTGTCAACTTTTTTCTTCTGTTTGATAAGTCTGTCGTCAGCTTCTTTCTTTTGTTGTAGTATTTTTCATTTTGTTCGAGAAGCTTTTGAAATTTAACTTCAGTTTGCTGTTGTTTCAAAAATTTGTCATCAGCTTCTTTCTTTTGTTTTAAAAGTTTATTGTCAGAATCTTTTTTTTGCTCGAGTAGAAGCTTTTGAAATTTCTCTTCAGTTTCTGTTGTTGTTGTATTTGAAATTTTACTAATTCTGTGATGGTCGACTGAAAGTTTTCCATATTTAAGTGTGTCCTTTAGAAAATAAATGTTTTCTTTTGAGTATGATTGTAAGAAGTTCTTTTCTTTAGATTACACTTGCTAGATATAATCTTAGTTGTAAAAAAGAGTATAAACCTTTTTTTTCTCTCGATAAAATTTTTTTTTTTTTAGTACGCTTCTACGCGTTTTTGTTAGAGAAGGAAAAAAGTACGGTTTCAATGTTATTTTTCTTTCGGCAGAAGTAACCTTCTTTTTTTTTGGAGAGAGAAAAACATTATGTATTCCTTATTGTTAAGTCGGAATGGCAATGTAGGGTAAAAACACTGACCGTTCTTCAATTAAGAGAAATAATAAGTTTGTTTTCACGTGTTTCTTTTTTTCTCCTTTTTTTCCACCAGTAAGCCAGTTTTCAGAACTAGACAAGTTTGTAATCAATTTCTCAAAGTTTTGTTCTTTTTGTTTTAAAAGATTTTCCTTAATTTAATTTGTCGCCTGTTATAGCGTTCAAATTTAAATCCAACGTCGCTGTTTTGGGGGTCCTTTTGTTCAAGAAAAATCTTTTGTTGTGTTTTGCTGTGTAACTTTGACTATCTTGTCGATAGGTTTTTCGTTGGGGTTTCCCATATAAGTGCGAATATCTCATCGCCAATTTGATGCGACCCTGTTTAGGGGCTGAAATGATTATACGGAACACGTGGTTAGGTGAACAATATATATTGAAGAAAAGATATGTACAGAGAACAAGAGAAGTGGTATTTCAGTCTTGACTGCCAGGGTAGACTGGAGTTCAATCCAATTATTAGAAACTTAAATGCTTCCAGTATTTTATTAGGAATGGACGAGTCCAACTGTTCGTCATATAGGTACAGCATCATAACATATGATGTACTAACTAAAGGGAAGTAAGATTTTTTATCAAGGAGTTAATTCTCGATGAATCTATATGAGGGAGAGTTATCTGTGTGTATGCGTGTGTGTATGTTCAGAGAGAGGAATGGGCTGGGGGAGAAGAAAGAGGAGATGGGATAAAGGAGGGGGAAAACGGGTGAGGAGGAAAAAGAGAGGTTTTTTTCCCCGGGCAATGCTGGATAGTCTTGCTAGTGTAACATAATGGCATTAGGTTTGTTGTGGGGAACTACATGCAAAAATCTGTAAAGTTCCTCAAATGACCATGCTTGATGTTCCTTCTTTTGATTATGTGTCACAAAGCCAATATCTTCATTGAGGATGTCACATTATATTAAACTGAAAAGAAACATTTCCTTGTTTTCCTTCAGTTGGTGAATTCTCCCATTTGTTCACAAATAAAGACTCGAAACACAAAAAATGATTTTATTTTGATGATGTTGTTATATTGCTTGCTTGTCACTGTATATTGAATGTTTTAGATTGTAAGAGGAAAGGTGAATAAAGTAAATAAATGACGCATGATAAGTGAAGTAGTAAGAGGAATGGAATGATGTAACGCATCACTGAATAAGTCCAAAGCCTAACTAATAAAATAACAACTTTTAGGGAAAATTCGATTTTATTCATCAACATCCTTCTAGAGTGATGCACCGATTCCAACGCTTCTCTAACAATTCGATGCCTTTTTGTAGAAAGATTTGTCTTTGGCCTCAAAATACGCCCCGGTTTCCACTATCAACTTCTTCATTGATGACAAATCTCTTTCTCTGAAACATTCTTTTGAGATCTGCAAATAGCCAGTAGTTGCTGGGGATCAGATATAGAGAATAGGATCAATGCGGAAACAATTTGAAGTGAAATTCATTGCTACGATCAACTTGTGACATATGTTGTGATGAAAGAGCACTTTTTCTTCTTCATTGCTTCCTTCAAACGCGCTAATAATATTCATTATTGATGGTTCTTCATTTCTGAAGGTAATTGATCAACAAAATACCTTGCGAATCCCAAAATACGAAGGCCAAAATCTTGCCTACATATGTTTCATCTATTTTCATATATTGATGCAAAAACTTTTTTTGTTGCACTGAAACAGTGGCAAGCAATGCTCTGAATCATCAGTGCGTTGTTGTTTTTGATCAAGTGTGAGTAAACGTGGCACACACTCTGAACACACCTTACTCATTGAAAAATGTTCATGCAAATTGGTGAATACAGTGCCTTTTGATTTCTTCAACTCCTCTGCTATTTCACGCAACTCCAATTTACGATCAGGCAAAACGAGTTTGTGGACTTTTTTATGTTTTCCTGGACAACTACAAAATTTGGCCGATTTGAGCATTCTGCATCCTTTGTGTCTGTATGAACGCATTTACATTCATCATAATTAATTGTTGTTCCAACAATCCTAATAACACTTATCAAGCCATGGCTTTGCTTGAACAATATTTTTTCCCATCAGAAAGCAATGCTTTATCAACACACAGAATTCATATTTTTCCATCGTTTTGAAAATTTGCAACAGTATTTATTTACCGCCTCTCCAGGAGGTTAGGCACAAGGCCAGTTTTATCTTACTCCCATAAGTAAGGTGTGACCCAAGGTCGGGTCGGGAAAGTGAGGTTTGCAAAGCCAGTGCCCGAGAAAGTGAGCACTCTGGCCATTAAAAATAGCCTGGGCAGCCCCGTCGGCATTCCCCGGTAGGGGCGCATCAGGCAGTAAGCAATAAACTTACTCCTCCCCAAAGAGGGGAGGCAAAGCCTGAGAGGGTGGACCTCCTAGAACTGCACAGGACCGACCCATAGACCGGCGTAAATCAAGCCCAAAGGCCAAGACAATACTAGTTTATGGGGTGTAGTATCCATCGGAACAGATATTACATTTTGATCTTAGCCAAAAACAGTAACTACACTTAAATAACTGTAATTTTTAAACTAATAATCCGATTGGGTTCAAATTTTTACATGTGCCATTTTGAAGGTTAGCACTTTATAAAAAGCATATGGATTTTTTTATTAGTGGTGTCATCTATGTGTCAGACCCGAGACTTATTGAGTGGCATTATATATATATATATATATATATATATATAGAGAGAGATTTAGATTTTTCACTTATAAAATAGATCATTCAGTGAAGACCGGGGTTGTTCCAATAAAAAACAAGCTCGATGATACTCGATTACAGAGTACAGAGCATTTATATGTGATTTTATGAAAGCTTACCAAAGCATTCCTTTCAAGACACCAATGATCACCATTAAAGATATTTTTTCTTACAAATACTATTTATTCAAATTAAATGTTTTTTCCTACACGTGTTTCACTACCAAGCAGTTACTTGCTTGGCAGATCATCAGGGAAATTAAATGTCTGGAATACTGGTTTCAACTGCCGACAAAACACAATGTGGCGTTGTAATAGTTGAGGTCACTTAAGAAAAGGAGAGGAAAAAAATAAAATAAAAAATAAAAATAAAAGTCAAACTTAAAAAGCAAGGAAGAACAACGATAAGAAAAGAAAGTCCTAGAAAAGTCTTAGAAAAGTAGCTTGTGCATTATTTCTTCTACCAAGCCAACAAGCAAGTAGTCGGTCCCAAATACATTCAATAAAACCACAAAACCGGAACAATGTGCGATAATACACTTTCACGTTAGCCGGTACAATGATGAATAAATCCCCCCCCCACAATAAAACAAAAGAACTAAATCATTCAAGATACTGCTCACAAGTTACCATTCCAATCCAATGATAGTATGGGAATTCTAAATCCAACTTCTCACAAAGAAAAGTCAACACAAATGTTCGTCCGAGTTCAAAGAGTCTTATTTCAATTGTTGATTTATTACCCTTCGAAATAAACACACGACGAGTTGAATGTCCTTTTAATTTGAATAAATAGTATTTGTAAGAAAAAATATCTTTAATGGTGATCATTGGTGTCTTGAAAGGAATGCTTTGGTAAGCTTTCATAAAATCACATATATATATATATATATATATAATTAAATAAAGTCAATTTTTCCCCTATTTCATTGACTATTATAGCCTTTGAACCAAAACCTTTATATGCTAATCCTTTCTGCCAGCTACTAGCCCCACTCTCCACAATGGTTCAGTTTGAACTGTGCAGCTGCTATTGCTCAGAGGCAGCAAGCATTCTGACAATTCAACCGCCATAAGTTAACTACAAATAGACAGAAATTTATAGCGTCAAGAAAAAATTGTAAGACTGTGATAGATGAAGCAAATAAAAGGTATACAGAGATGACCAGAAAACGCATTCAGTCACAGAAACTAGGCACTCGGTATTTCTATAAAATCTTCAATAGTGTAGTAAACAATAAGCAATCAACAATTCCCCCACTATCCAACCAAAATGATGTCATTTGCACGGCAACTGACAGCGTTTTGCCGTAAACTCCACTTTGGACTCTGCAAACCACTCCCTTCCCAATTTCATATTGCAGACTGAAGCTACACTTGATGACCTGGCCATCACCCCATCTCATGTCCGGGACATCATAAAAAAGCTTGACACCTTCAAAGCATGTGGGGCCGATCTTATACCAGTAATAGTAATAAGGAAATGCTCTGCTGAAGTGGCCCCTGTCCTCTCCAAACTCTACAACAAATGCCTTGCCGAACCTTGCTTCCATGATAGCTGGAAAATTGCCTCTGTGGTACCAGTCTTCAAATATTCTGGAGATAGAACTGACCTTCAGAATTATCGCCCCCATCAGTCTACTCCCGCTCTTCGCTAAAATCTTTGAATCCTTAATCAATCTAGTGATAGTCCATCACCTCGTTAATGCTAAATTCCTTTCTGACCAGTATGGATTTAGGCAAGCACAGTCTACTGCGGATATCCAAATGGTTATCTCTGACCGCATATACCATACACTGGACAAGAAAGGTGAAGCTAGGGCGGTAGCGCTTGATATATCCAAAGCCTTTGACAAGTTTGGCATAAAGATCTTCTCATAAAAATTAATTCATATGGTATTACTGGACGAATATTTAATATAATTTGATCCTTTCTAACCAAAAGAAAGATCCAGGTTGTCCTTGATGGCCATTCATCCAAACAACATAACATAAATGCAGGTGTACTCCAGGGATCGATACTTGGACCTTTATTGTTCCTGATTTTCCTAAACGACCTCCTTGATGACATTGTGTCTGAGATGGGTATATTTGCTGACGACACAACAGTCTACGCTCGTCATGTGGGTAAAACGGACGCGCGCATATCCGAGGAATTGGCTGAATCCTTAGAAAGCGACCTTCATTCTGTAGTGGAATGGGGTCATAAATGGATGGTAACATTTAATGCTGCTCAGACAAAGCTTTCCTTCAACAACTACAAGAAACCACCGATGGCTAATAACACCCTACCTGAGAGTCCAACGTTCAAACTCCTCTACCTAACATTAACAAAACCACCATTCGCCCATGCATGGAGTATTGTTGTCACATCTGGGTTGGTGCACCATCCACCAGTCTCTCCCTCAAGGTCCAAAAAAGAGCCGCTAATCTAATAGGTCCCTCACTATTCACCAAGATTCAGCCTCTGTCCCATCACCACAATGTTGCATCTTTGTGCTTGTTTGACAAGTACTTCAATGGAATGTGCTCTGGTGAACTTGCTGCTCTGGTCCCCCCTCAACGTAAATACACTTGACCAACCTGACAATCAGTTAAATCCTATCTGTTCACTGTGGCGGTCCCCAAATGCCAGAAAGCCTTCTACTTCAATAGCTTCTTTTCTCGAGCTGCCAGCCTTTGGAACTCCCTGCCTGCTCCCTGTTTATCCGACTGTATTGACATGCAGAAATTTAAAACAAATGTGAACAAGTACCTTGCTAAACAGCTCCCAATTTACGATGACCCCCCCCCCCTTAACGTTTACCCTAATTCTCAGTAGCCCTTACATCTACAGTGTCAACTTGCCTTGTTTGGTGTGAACTAAGTTAAAAAAAACTAAAAAAAAATACTCCTCATGCATGTTTCCAGAAAATATGCATTCGTTTTGTTGTCTTTAAAATTTTTCACTCTTTTTCCACGTAAGCTGCTTCTCATAACACAATCATTTACAAAAGAGGAAATTGCAGGCATTTTCACTCTCATGGTAATATCTACTCCCACAGCCTACAATAGTAAGAAGGAAATTATGAAATAATTGCGGTGATTAAGAACAGACCCTGGTGATTGTAGGAATCACCAGGGTCTGTTCTTAATCACCGCAATTATTTCATAATTTCCTTCTTACTATTGTTTATATACTAAACTAGATTTTAAATCTAAATACAAATACTCTTTCACTTTTCTGGGCATATTTTAGAATTGGAATACAGGAAGGAATAGCGGATTACCATTACAAAAAAAAAAAAAACGTATACAGAACTATTTTACATTTTTAATATTAAATTTTTATTGGTATTTTTTTATTATCCATTCCCAGCGCAGTTTACCACTTAAAAAAGTTCAAATCCTACTTTTTTTGTGTAAATACATTTAAACAGCCTAAAAAAACATCCGCAAAGAAGGAATTAAAAAAAAAAATTAAATATTTAAGATTTTAGCGTGGGGGATCACTTTCCTTTATAAATTTAACGTAAAATGAGCACCCATTTCCTGGCCACTTAACATTAAACGAGACATGTAACCGACTTGAGTTTCTAATTCGAGACTGGAGATTTTCCTAGTTAGCTATTCCATTTGTTTTTTATTTTTACATAGGATAAATGGTTTTTCATTAGACATGAAAAAAAAAAACATGGCGTCGACAGTCTTGTTTTGTTAGCCTCGTTTCGGGTTCTCGTTGTCAAGTGTGTGTTTTTTTTACCGGGACTCATAATCAAAGCGACGTTTGTTTTTTTTTACGATCAGGGCTGGAGTTAGGGTTAGGGCTGGAGTTAGTGTGGGTTTTTTTATTAAATAAACACGTAGAAATTTAGCCAATTTGGGGTGGGGGGTATTTATTTATTTAATAAAAACACGTAGAAATTTAGCCAATTTAGTTTTCTGGTTTTTTTAAGGGGGGAGGGGAACTCAAGTCAAAGTTTGCCCACCTCCCTCCAAAACAAACACGAAAAATCGCTAAATTTTTACGTGTTTTTATTAAAAACTCAAGTCGGTTACATGTCTCGTTTGACGCTAACTGGCCAGAAAATGGGTGCTCATTTTACGTTAAATTTATAAAGGAAAGTGAACCCCCACTCTAAAATCTTAAATATTTAATTTTTTTTTTTAATTTCTTCTTTGCGGATATTTTTTTACGCTGTTTAAATGTATTTGCACAAAAAAAGTAGAATTTGAACTTTTTTAAGGGGTAAACTGCGCTGGGAATGGATAGTAAAAATTTACCTTTTTATTAAATTTTTTTCACATTTCTAATATGATATAATTCATATCACAACAACAATTACATTATCACGTCACATTAAATATTTTTTGTTCGTCTTTACTTCTCGATTTTCACCTATTTATAGACATTCTAGAATAAAGGAACATCATCTGATCTCATTTACAAACACATAACGAAATAAAACGCGACTATGCAACATGGCTGCTAATTTTGTTTTAAGTCGCTTTCTAAATATTTTTTTTTCTTTTTTTGTAACAGATCTATTTCATAGCACTAAAATATAAACAAATAAACACACTCCTCCGAATCATATAAATGCCTATTGCTTTTGATAAGGTCATCATTTCTTTTATTTATTGTAACGGTCCTTTTATAGAATCACTCCCATTAACAGATCTATTTCATAACACCGAAAGATAAACAAATAAGCACACGCTTTCGAATCGCATAAATGCTTATTGCTTTTCTTTTATTTATTGTAACGGTCCTTTTATATGATCACCTCCGTCTCTACGTGCATTTCTTTTTTGTTCTTCTTTTATTTTATTGGTTTTTGCTCTATATTTTGTATTTATTTCTATTTTTTACTTACGGGGACACTGCCTTCTAATTTCTTTTTTAAGCAAAAAAATACAGTTGCCAATTAAACATTCAGCATAAGTCCGGGTGCCGTCTACCCTACTGAAAAAAACAGTTTAAATTTACATCGTGAATTTGCTTTTACGTCAGACAACCAGAAAGAAAAAGAAAACAAATAAATTAAATTTTTTTATGGTTTAATTTTTCGTTTCTCTTTTTTTAGTTTGGCGAAATTAACTTTTAATGGTCCCACATCTTTTTTAAGCAAAAAATACCTTTTATTATCCTCAACACTAACCTTAAGTCTAGGTGGGCAATTAAAGTTCTCCATAAGTTCGAGTGGCAAGCACGCCCCTCACCATCAATATTCTACATTAACTTTGTGGGGTCTGCGTTCGTACTGGACAACCATAAACAGCGAATAATTCAATAGTTCAACATTCGGGGCCCGGAATTTCCTGAGTTAATATACTTTCCCAGGACACAAGTTCCGCTAGTATACAGATATATATATATATATATATATATATATATATATATATATATATATATATATATATAGTCGGTAAGTCGGCTTATGCAAGTGCTAAGTCTGCGATATTTTGGATTTAGTTAGTATCCTTGGGAATTTAAACTGCATTTTCTTTCTTTGTTTAAAATTACTAAAAGCTTCTTTAGACTATATATTGGGTATTTAGATTTATATGGCTAGGTTTCCTTCCTCTTATGTACTTGCCTATCTGGTACCAAAGGTACTTCAGCTTTTGTTTTTTTATATGCATCTTTTATTCCTATATAATTTTATATGCTAACTACCATGTCGCAGAATGGTTCTTGGGTGGAGTGTTTAAATAGTATTATTATTATTATTATTATTATTATTATTATTATTATTATTATTTGATATGCAAATTACCATATAACACACTAGTCTTAAGGGTAATGTATTATTATTATTATTATTATTATTATTATTATTATTTATTTATTTACTTTATATATATATATATATATATATATATATATATATATATATAAAGTGGAATTAAACTGAATTGTTTCGACAATTGGTTATTGGGGAAGTGGACATTTGATTAGTACCACTGAAGAGCCATGACTTTTAAAACTGTTCTGTTTTTAAATCTCCGAAACAGTTACATGGTAAACAGCTGATGATCCCCGTTTAATATTTCACAATTCAAGTTAAGGTCCCCTGTTTTTGTTTCACTCTTATATACTTGAATCCCGTTTTGTATTTGTAAATTTTCCAGCGGTAAGTCGACTTATGCAAGTATTAAGTCTGCGATATTTTGGATTTAGTTAGTATCTCTGTGAATTCAAACTGCATTTTCTTTCTTTGTTTAAAATGACTAAAAGCTTCTTTAGACTATATATATATATTAAGACAAATGTTATTGAACAACATGGAATGCTTCTGCTTAATAAGCTGGATGATGAGACGCCATATGCGGGACGTGATCACGTACAAAGCTCATGACTAATTAAAAATGACAAAAGTGATCACGTCCCGTATACGAAGTCTCATCACGCATGCATACGTTTAAATAGACATAAATTGCTGCACCGTTCGACAAACTCAGCAGACATGAACTAACCAGACTAATACTCTGTAAAAAATACGATTAAAAAAAAAAAGACTTATTAAGCAGAAGCATTCTGTGTTGTTCAATAACGTTTGTCTTAATAAAAATATGCTGCCTAAATACACACAATATATATATATATATATATATATATATATATATATATATATATATATATATATATACTGGATACCTATTCCAGGACAGGTCAAATTAATTCTCCAAACAGAATAGTTTTACCACTTTTATGTCCCTTTACGAAGATTAAAACCAAGATATAATGATCCTAAACCTTATGTCTAGAATCCTTATTCCAATTTTGATCAAAATCCATTACATACTTGTGATTCTAGAAAATGTCTAAAGTTTAAAGCTTAAGCTTGAGGGGTCTTAATAAAAAAAATATTGAATTCATGGAATCTTGCTTATGTATCAAATTCAATGCAAATCTGAAGTATTTGAATTTTCAAATGGGAGGTTGTGCCTATATTATGCGGACTAAAAACTCTTTTAAAAACTTATCATTTTTAGTTATGCAGGAAGAAAAAAATAGGTATTCAGACAACATTTACAGAGATCAGACAGATATATATATATATAGTTATACATTCTTGACTAAAAGAAAGATAGAAAGAGAGAGGCATTAGCTACCCTTATACTAGACTATTTCATTGTCTGCCCAACACATGTCAGCATGTAAAACGGACGTTAAACTGATGATGATGATGATGGTGGTGGTGGTGATGATGATTCCCTAACCCATTGAGGGTTTTGAGACGAGCACAAACTTTCTGTGTCTACTCGATTTGAAATCTGCCAGGAACAAGGTCAGAATGCACTTGGGGGAGGGGGGGGACATCAGATTCTTAAATTTCGCTTATTCAGTGAGGTCACACTTCTGACCACACCTGTCAATTATTCCTAGTTTGTGACTTTTGACTCATCCACCATTTTCTGTCCTTCATTATCTAACACGTCTAGCATGTTTATAATCCCTATGAAGATGACTAAAGTTAGTCGAAAGCTCAAGAAATAAAGGAATAATAATAAAGATAATTCAAAACAACAGCATGACTTAGACATTTTTTTATTTACTTCGTTTGCAATAATTCAAGGAAAATAATTTCATATTTTTTGCAAGGTTGGACTTCCATAGATAAAAATTCAAACCTTTGTAAAGCTTTGTTCACCTTAAAATTAGGTATCCCCCTTACTGATTTTTATTTTTAGATGATTATTTAAAAATGTTTCATATTAGCAGTCGTCTGAGCTGGACTAAGTATTTTTTTAAATAAATTGTAGCTAAGTACATTATTATATTGCCAATAACACAATACAACTCTAACATGTTAAGCCCTATTGCTTTACTGGGGGGGGGGCACGTTACATAATATTAAAAGGAAAAACCTTATTTTCCTTCAGTTGGATGAAAACATGTTTAATACAGAGTGATTCCCCCCAAAAAGAAGCCACCCATGAAATCGTCAATAAAATTCACAATCCTTTCTGCGCTCCAACCACATTTGGTACAGATAAACTTCAGTCTATGCCTGACTTGTCCTCCAAGATTCAGTCCTGAATGTCCAACAGATAATGAGCTTTTAGAAGAATCTATGTAAAAATTGAGCACTTTTCTGTCTGTCTGTTAGTCACTTGTATGCTTTAAAACTACACGAAAGCATTTCACCAAATTTGGCATGAAGCACCCTTGGGATGGCAGGTGTATCATGTAAAGGGTAAAAATCTTAAGACTAAAAGGAGAACACTTGCTTGTCCCTCCACTGAGGAATTCTCTTCACATTTCTGGACGCATCTTTCCCTCCTAAGAGGCTGGTTTACAAATGAAGACTCAGAAAACACAAGAGGAATTTTCATCGCTCACTTTATTAGATGTTACAGTGTTTTCTCACACTCTCCCCTCGCCCTAGTGAAAGCCAGTGCTGAAGATGCCTTCGCTGTTCAGTTACAAAATCTGTTCTAACCTTTTCCCATTCCCTAGCTATTCAATCGTTTTTTTTTATATCTATTCAATTGTTTGTTTTTGTGTATACCTGAACCGACCTATAAAGCAATTTTGTTTATTTTTAAAATCTCATAATATCATATTCAAATTCTATCAACGCATTTTTCACTAAATTCTAAAACACAATTAGTATCCCCCCACCCCCACTCGCCTTTAGTGGCAATCTCGTTACACAACAATAAAATTAAAAATTGGCTAGTCACAATCAAAGTTTGATTTGTCAGCTTAAATGCTGTTTGGTCTGACTTTGAAAATCTGACAAAATAACTTGAAATATGATAATTCCTGGATTTTGTGTAATTTTAAAATTATCATCTTGTAATTTTGTTCAGATTTCAAACTAACTGTACTTACCATGGTCGTTTTCAAATAAAATGTCACAAATATTTGTCGAGCTGTCCTTTTAAGTAATAATATTCTGCTCAACCGCCGATCGTT
Organism: Sepiola atlantica; assembly: GCA_963556195.1. NCBI lineage: Eukaryota > Metazoa > Mollusca > Cephalopoda > Sepiida > Sepiolidae > Sepiola > Sepiola atlantica. Next base: position 91,181,068 of record OY744516.1, read on the forward strand.
CCCAATCTTCTTATAGTATTGTTCATCATCCAACTCACAATCTCCTTAATGCTTATCCTCGAGTGGCCTTTGGTCATAGTAAGTTAGTATAGAAAAAACAGATAACTTTATATGTTATATTACCCACCCTTACTTCAATATATAAAGTGAATGAGAAATTCTTTTGAAAAAGCCCTTTAACCCACCCGTGACGTCACCAGTTGGCCGCTCCTGGGCTGGTTAGTCACGTGATCCTGTTGGTACAAAAGTTGCTGCTCGGAAGAAGGCCGCGGTTGTCAAAGAGGCCTCTCATAAGTTCACCCCCACCCCCACGTTGTGTTTGTTTAGATAAGTGGGTGACCGTTGAGGGGAAATCAGCAACTCGGGATCCCTGTGGAATGAAAGGTCATTCCTGCAGAACTGTTGAAGGAAAGAAGTTAAGTCTGCTGTGGTTTTCTTAGAAAATAATTATTCTTAATAATGAATAATGAAATCAAATATACACTTGTTGAGTCACTAGGCCAGTTGGCCAGATAATGTTGAGTTCACTCTGGAATGTAATTACACCGATGGACAATTCATCCCTCCATCAGTGGCGTGCTGTTCTAAGCTTGGGCGAGGACACACATATCCCGATAGGTGTGATATCTTTTACAGATAGAGAAGGGTTCTTATGTCCGTTTCTCTCATTGATTAATTCACGGTCTGCTTGGTGTAACTCTGGCTAGTCCTCTCTCAATGCTTATCACCGACTGGTCAGTCCTCGCCCAATGCTTATCGCCGACTGGCCAGTCCTCACCCAATGCTTATCGCCGACTGACCAGTCCTCACCCAATGCTTATCGTCGACTGACCAGTCCTCACCCAATGCTTATCGTCGACTGACCAGTCCTCACCCAATGCTTATTGCCGACTGACCAGTCCTCGCCCAATGCTTATCGCCGACTGGCTGGTTAACCCTCTCAACTTCAACTCATTTATATAGAAATCGCTTGTGAATCTAACAACAAAGTTCAACTTCGATAATGTTATTGAGACATAAGATGTTTATAGGTCACTCTGACAATATAAACCAAACTTGAAAATTGTTTATCCTTATCCAAATTATAAGTATATTACATTTCCACTGTTTTCCAATTCGAAACAACAAGGTTCAATTCCGATAATGCCATCTGAGATTGAAGATGTTTTGAGGTCACTGATCATATAAATTGATATATGAACTTGTTTATCTTCAGTGGAGAATGTTATTTATCAAGCTAATTCTCATTTTGTTTATTTGAGGTCCAATGTTGGTTAATGTTTATGGATACATAAGAGGTCTATAGGTCACTCTGACAATATAATTGATAGATGAACTTGTTTATCTTCAGTGGAGAAATGTTATTTATCAAGCTGATTCTCATTTTGTTTATTTGAGGTCCAATGTTGGTTAATGTTTATGGATACAAAAGAGGTCTATAGGTCACTCTGACAATATAAATTGATACTCTTATTTCAAACCAGAAATTATATTATATTCTACTGGGCCAATTTATACTAGCCGTGTATGCTGGGCGCCGACCTTCGTAGGGCCAGTTAATATTGTCACACTTACCCAAGTATGTTGCCTTCTTCAAAAGTGGAAGTGTTCTCCTCCCACAGTGTAAAATGCGTGATAGATCGGGATAGATGTTGGGTTGTATAGAGTTATTACTTTTTTTGTTTTGTTTTGATTAGTGAAATAATGTGGTCTTTGTGAGTGGTAAGACACAAATATGAAGAAATAATTTGGATAAAAACGCTTCTGTATGGATTAACAAATATAATTATTTATTATATAATTACAACTGAAAAAGAATTACTTTGTAATGAGGACGTAGTTAATTGTAGTCCCTAAGCAAAACGTCCATTGAATGTTGTTCTCCCAATGTCGGCTGGGCGAATGCAAGGGACATAACTCTACTTTACAAAATGCTGTTTTCATCAGCAAGACAACAAAGGGTAAATACAAAACTTTTACTCGTCATTCTTAGGTAGAAAATCTGCTTCTATCTAACAGTTCGTATATGGTTATTAATTGTTATTTTTTTGTGGTGTTTTCTGGTTTGTATGTGTCTGGTAATCTTGGTATTTGTTGAGTAGTCATAGACTATCTCTAAGATCTTTATTGTTTATATAGGACAAATTGATGATTCGCACAGGTCTGGTGTGAGTTGAGTTTCTAAAGTGTGATTTGTCAGTTTAAATGCTATATGGGTCTGACTTTGAAAATCTGACAAGATAATTTTATATGTTAGATTACTTGCCCTTACTTCAATGACTCTAACATGGTCGTTTTCAAGTCAGATGTCAACATCGAGCCGTCTTTTTAAGTAATCAAATTCCGCCCATCCCACTCATTGCATCTAATCTGCTCATAGTATTGTTCATCACCCAACTGACAATCTCCTTAATCCTTATCCTCGAGTGGCCTTTGGCCTTAGTAAGTGGTGCATGTCTCATTAGTGAAAAAAAATACTCTATATGTTAGATTACCTGCCCTTACTTCAATATAAAAAGTACTTATATTTAGTGAATGAGAAATCCCTTCCCCAGTATGTCGCCTTCTTCAAAAGTGAAAGTGTTTTCCCCGGTGTAAAATGCATGTCCGCTCACTTCTACTTTGAATCCCTTGATATTTCCAGCAGTCGCCTCTTGAATGGCTTTCCCAGTGAACTCTGATTGGGTTGAACTGGATACAAATCGCACAACTTGATTTATTTCGATTTGTCTTTTGTGCGCCATCAGGGCAATGCGAGCAGTCACTCCAGAACCTGTTGGTGAGCGATCAACCTGAAAAACACAAAACAAAAAATCTATTATATAAAATTAATTTTCCATGTATAAGTATCTAATAAATAACAGGAGTTATCTCCCTTTTGCTGTTTTGTTAAAACAGTTAATCCTCCACTGTTTTTATATGTCATTATGGCAATGCGAGTAGTCACTCCAGAACCTGTTGGGGAACCTGAAAAACAAAAATGAAAAAAATAAAAATGCTATGGTGCGATGCTGATCTACCCTATTTCGAGTAGTATTGTGACCTTAAAAGGGCCGATAATAATTTAGACAACACAGTGGTATATTTACTAGAGTGTATTTACAGAAGTATGTTACAGAACATCTGCGTCTGATACTTTGGCTATGACAGCCACCAATGACGGTATTTACATCTTTCCCACCCTAGGAAGATGTGATACAAGGTCGGAAGGTGGGGAGAATCAAGCCAGCACCCCTAAGGAAGGGGCACTCTGACTTTGTAAGAATTGCCTGGTCCAGGCGCCTCAAGCAGTAAGCAATAAACTTACTCCACTTCAAAGAGGGGAGGTAAGGCCTGGGAGGGTTCACCCTCAGTTCAACAGATAAAAGATCACCGAAATGGCCCAGTTTCTGCCGGACTGATTGGCAAGATCGAAACCTCGACTGGTACGTCGCTAATGACTGCCACAACACTTAGTCGTAACTCTATTAATAGTCTCTGGAAGAGTCCATCTACACCTGAAATAGGGTAGATCAACATCACACCATAACGAAACACAAAACCAAAAACTATTATATTAAACTCATTTTACCGCGTATAAATATCTAATAAATAACAAGAGTTATCTCCCTTTTGTTCACTCAATAAGAAAGAGCAGTGTGATTTTATCTATTTTGGTTTATATTGTAGAAATAAGACATTCAGTCACAAGGTGAATTAAATGACAAAGTCACATTCTAACATTGACCGTCTTCGTTCAACAAGTAAAAGACAGGGGTTATTCATCATCATCATCATCGTCGTCATCGTCGTCGTCGTCATCATCATAATCATCAACAACAACAACAACAACAACAACCGGTTTATTTGTTGAATCATGTCACAATTAATCCTCAGATGAGGGTGGGGCCTGATTGTCTAGTTTCGATCTAAGACTTCCCCTCCATTCTTGTCTTTGGTGAGGCCCGATGGAATCCATACCCATGGCTCTCCTATAACATTTGACCATGTCCTCTTAAGACAACTTGCATCTGCCAGAGGTAGTTTTCCTTGCTGGCATATTCAACTGTTTGACTTTAGCAATCTAGCTATTACTGTCCTCAATGTGCCTCAACCAACACAGTCGGCTCTTCTGCATGATGTCCGCAAGGCTTTTCAAGTTGGCTTGTGCGAGTAGAGATTCAAAAGGTATGCTTTGTTCAGGCTTCACCAAACAGATCCATCTGACCATTACTTTGTCATTACGGTACAGTTTCTTTAGTGTGCCAGCAGTGACAGCCCAGGTTTTAGAGCCATACATTAGCACACTTCTGACATATGAGGAGTATACACAACCTTGTAGCTGCTAGCAGGTGTTTGCTTGCTAGGATTGGTAGCAGCTCTCTAAACTGCCTCCAGGCAGGCTTGCAACGTGTAGCTGTTGCGAGTTCACAGCTTCTACCCGATGACAGCATGTCTCCAAGGTAACAAACTTCTGTCACTATTTCAAGCTGGTCGTCACTAGTATCCACCTTCATCAGTGGTCTGCCATCTATTGGTCTTGTTACGCTGGCGCAACGCAAACACTTAAAGTGAGGATCCGTTCTGAGAGAGCCCTTTATGTCACTGCACTTTTTGTGGACCCATCCTGAACAGTGGGTGCAGATAATTGAATTGCTGTCTGTTCCTCTTAAACATACGGTACACAGGTGTTTTTCTGTTTTCCTCAGTAAGCTGAGGTTGGGACCAGCAATCATGACCTTGATGTTACCCATGTTGACTCTGAAACATTTCTCCTGCTACTCTTCCATCTATTCAGACGTTATTTGAGTTATTATTAATTAAGACATTGAATGTTCACAGGAAAAGTGTATGTTAACAGTTCAAAAGTCAAGACAAAGAAAATGTTATACTGAGTCCATAAATCTGGACGAGAAAAAGGTTATTATAAGTCCATGAGTTTGGATGAGGAAAATTGTATTAAGAGTTCATAAGAGGAGAATGTTATAACCGTACGTACATACGCAGTATTGAGTTAGTTCACAAGATAGAGGACTTAGGAGGTTTGTGAAACTGGCATTCGTATAATCATTATTATTAAGTAAGTCCACATGCTGAAGTGTCACCATCTTTGTAAGTTAAATCCATGTGCCGATACCGATAGCCAAGGTTTTGTTTGTGTGTTAATAAGAAGCTTGATAGTTGTTCTGAGTGACGTGGGTTAGTAAGGCAGACTTTATATTATTATAATTATTATGTGTGGAGCGCTATGCTCCATGCCAGTGAAACCTGGGCACTGACAAGACCAGACCTCCAACGTCTGCAGCACAATGACAGGGCAATGGTTAAACGGATTTGTAACATCAAGCCAAAACAAAAAATACTTCCACCGTACAGACAAGTGAGTTGCTGGAGAAACTTGGTCTTGCAGACCTCGATCTCATCTTGAGGGAGAGAAGACTCTGCTGGTATGGCCACGGAGTTGGCCGGCTAAAGTTGTCATGGAGGGTGCTGACAGAGATAGACCACAAAAAATAGAGACTCTTAAATGCTGACCTTCAAGATCGACAAAAGTAAAGGACTGCCATACATGCAGCTAGCCAGCTGTCTGGAGGAAGGTCCACTGATGCGGACATTGGACCCAACCCTGCACGATAATCAAAGGACCGATGAAGAAGACTAGTACTAGGTTTTGTTTGCGCACTAATAAGAAGCTTGGTAGTTGTTCTGAGTGACGTGGATTAGTTAGACAGCTTCTTTGCCCTCTTGCCGCTAACTCGTTGAAAAGCATGGATGCACTTCCTTAAATAACATTCCGGAACAGGTGCTCGGCTCACAGGAGAGATTGTTTCTGAATGGTTAAATCCAAATACAGGAACCAATCACAATTCAGTTTTTTTTTTTAATGAAAATCGTTCCAGAAAAGGCATGAAGCCACTTGATGTAAGGAGCTAAAAAAAATGCCACTTTAAGGTAAAAAACTAGCCAATGATAAGTGTTATATAGATATATTCTGACCCAGATAACAGCAATTCTTCTCTCTTTGTCAGAAACATCACTCATGGAATGTGAGGACTAAAGGACAAAATAAGGGAAGCGAGAGTTAATGAGGCTGCTGAAAGTAAACCTGAGGTCCACTTTCTACTCTCCAATCAGTGTCAGCATTTAAGTCAGCAAATGTTAAATGATTTTAGACATCTGCTGCTGCTGCTATTGTTGTTGCTATAGTAACTACTACTGCTACAATATTAATTTTAAGGGAATCCTAAAAATAATGCCACTGTTTTATCTCTCCGCATAGATCAAAAAAAAGTTTTATTCTCTGAAATAAATAAATAAACAAAGAAAAGTTCTATTTAAAAAAAACAAAGGATATTTATTTACTCCTCTGCAGGAGTTAGGCACAAGGCCAGTTTTATCTTACTCCCACAAGTAAGATGTGACCACAGCTTGGGTCGAGTAAGTGGGGTTAAAAGCCAGCGCTCGAGAGGTGAGCACTCTGGCCATTTAAAAATTGCCTGGGCAGCCCCGTCGGCATTCCCCGGTAGGGGCGCCTCAAGCAGTAAGCAATAAACTTACTCCTCCCCAAAGAGGGGAGGCGAAGCCTGGGAGGGTGGACCTCCTAGAACTGCACAGGACAAACCCACAGACAGGTGGAATCAAGTCCCGAAGGACAAGACGACATCCGTCTATAGGGGTGCAGTATCCATCGGAACAGATACTACACTTACTTCCTAGCGTGTGCCAGGTAAATCAAATATGATTTACTAACAAAAAAACAAGCTTGATTTTTTTTGGTGGCTAAGTGGTTAACAACACAGACTGACAACCTGGGTGTACCAAGTTCGAATCCAATTTGTTCGACAGAAAAACTTTCACTTAGGATTTTCGGAACTGTAACATGGTCCCTCGTGTAAGTACCCAATGTCTTTCTAGAAAGGATTATAACTAGAAAGATATCGGGGAAACCAATGTCAACAATAGAATCATCTGATTCATACGAAATAAATGAATGCTTTATTGACTTTTCTTACTGGTAGAGAAAAGGTTCAGTTATAGATATATTGTTTGGTCGGCTAATAATAGAAAATACTAAACTGCAAAGGGAATGCTACAAAGGTTGGACCATTTGTTTCTAATGTTATTTGTACGTAATATGTTTTAAAAACGGAGGTACATCGAATCGAAGGTGTTGATTCCAAATTTATGGTTAGTTTGGCTCTTAGATAAACCGTTTAACTGTGACACTGCAATATACATACACACATACATACACACTTTGCTCTCTATAAAGGGTGTTTCAAAAGTCTTGGGAACATTACAAATGCGTATATCTCATGAACTATTCCAGGTAGAAAAATGAAACTGGTGCCATTTTAAAGCTTGCTTAATCAAGTTTTTGGTCATACTAATGATTTTCGTGTTATCTTTCCAGGTGCAGTAATGGCGTTTTCTAAACAAGACAAGGCATTTTGCGTCCTCCAATTTGCAAAGACTGAATCGTGGACATGTGTTCAGCGTGAATTTCGCAGAAAATTTAAAAAAGAAGCCCCTGAAAGGAAATCCATTGTCAGATGGCATGCTAAATTTGTGAAAGATGGGTGTTTGTGCCCAAGTAAGCGAACAGGTCGCCCTTCAACTTCAGAAGATACAGTTGAGCAAGTTCGGACAGCCTTTCAGCGGAGCCCCCGTAAATCAGTGAGAAGAGCCAGCAGGGAACTTCAGCTTGCTCCAGCAACTGTCTGGCGTGTCTTAAGGAAACGACTGCAAATGGTACCTTACAAGCTCAAGTTGGTCCAAAAGTTGAAGGACACTGATAAGCCACTTCGCCGTGACTTTTGCATTGCAATGCAAGAGAAGTTGGAAGATAACGGCTTTGATGACCGGCTTGTTTTTAACGATGAGGCGACCTTCCATCTGAATGGCAAAGTAAACAAGCATAACACTCGCATATGGGGTACTGAGAATCCTCATGAACTTCTTGAGCACGAGCGAGATTCACCAAAAGTGAACGTGTTTTGTGCAATTTCCAAGAAAGGTATCTATGGACCGTTCTTCTTTGAAGAGGCAACTATCACTGGTGAATCCTATCTCAACATGCTGGAAGACTGGTTAATGGATCAGTTGGAACAAGCAGAATCTGATGACTTCATTTTTCAACAAGATGGTGCACCACCACACTGGAGTCTTAGAGTAAGGCAGTTTCTTAACACAAGGCTGCCTGGTAGATGGATTGGGAGATCTGGGCGAGGTGATGACGTTCTCATGCCCTGGCCTCCTAGGTCTCCAGATCTTACCCCGTGTGACTTTTTCCTTTGGGGCTTTGTCAAGCAACAAGTCTATGTGCCGCCCCTTCAAAGAGATATTGACGAACTAAAGGCTCGAGTAACGGCAGTTGTGGGAACCATTGACGTCAAGATGCTGGAACGCGTTTGGCAGGAAATGGACTATCGACTAGATGTCTGCCGTGTGACGAATGGTGCTCATATTGAGCAACTTTGAAGATTCCCCACAAAACTTGAAACTTTAACCTTTCCAACGGTACCAATTTCATTTTTCAACTCCTAATAGTTTTTGAGTTATTAAAAATCGTTATGTTCCCAGGACTTTTGAAACACCCTGTATAGAGAGTTAGGAATGGATGGAGTAAGTTAAAAGAACTTCTGCCATTACTAACCAGCAGAGCATTACCACTGTCGACCAATAGAACAGTCTATCAGGCATGTGTAAGCAGTGTGATGATGCATGGAAGTGAAACCTGGTCAGTGAAGGTTGAGGACATGCATTGCATGAAGAGAAATGATATGAGAATGATACAATGGATGTGTAATGTGAGTCTTAAAGACAGGCGTAGTTCTTATGATCTCAGAGGAAGATTAAATCTGGACAGTATAGGGAAATGAGTGCAGAACAGGAGATTTTCTTTTTAGCATAGTTCACCCTAAACAAGGCAAGTTTCCACTGTAGACGTAAAAGACTACTGAAAATTAGACGAAAGTTTTGGGGGTTATCCTAAATTGGAAGCTGTGCAGCGAGATGCTTCTTCACGTTAGTTTTAAATTTCTGCACGACGGGAGTTTCAAGGGCCGGCAGCACAAAGAAATAAGCTATTGGAGTAGAAGGCTCTCTGGCATCTAGGAACTTCCACAGTGAATGGATGGGATTTAGCTGATTGTCAGGTTAGTCGAGTGTATTTACGTCAAAGGGGCACTGGAGTAGCAAGTTCACCAGAGCACATTCCATTGAAGTACTTGTAAAGATTTCGATGGTATGGCTATGTTGGGTCAGTAGATGTAGAACAGTTAAGGTAGCAGGTCCCGTCCACAGGGGGAAGGCCAATGAAAACATGGGAGGAAGTGATAAAAATGGACTTGAGATAAAGAGGTTAGTTTGGAAGGCAATTTTCAGCACATGCCAGCATGTAAACAGACGTTAAAACGAATATAATGATGATGATGATGATGATGATGATGATGATGATGATGATGATGATGATGATGATATATAGATAACGCTCCTGACACAACTGCTATGCAACTTACTCCGGATGTAAATATTCAAATGTTAATCTCACCTCTTTATTAGCAAAAACACAGATATTGCTTGTGGTGATACCTTTTTGACCTTTTATAACCTTAGGAAGGTCATCCGTAAGTATTGTGCCGTACAGAAAACCAAGGTCTGAACTCTCAGGATGAGTTATCTTTTCTTGTTTCTTCACAGCCTCTATGGTAAATAATAAAATGAATTATGGAATAATTTAAAGTCATAACAATATAATATAACAATATAATATTGCAAGTGTACACTCTTTGTCAAAAATGACGGAAAATAAGTTATGCTTCAGCAGTGTTCGCACTAATATTCATTTTCATTTAAAATAATGTCTGAATTGAAGAAGTCAACAAGAAATAAGAAAGAAAACGTCACAAAGTGGAAAGTTTAAAAAAAGAAGAAAGGAAAGAGAAAACGTATAAATCGGTAAAGAAAACAGAAAACGACGTTGTATGTAGTTAAATATTAAAAATAATTTAATATTATTATAAGCCCCTTCCAAGTAAAATTGAAAGTTGAGCACTGTTGGAAAAATTAAAAATAAACATTCACCTAAAAGCTGCAGTGCAATGCTCCGACCTGTCGTTGAGTGCTATCGAATGTTTAGATGTCTATGCTCACCGCTTTCAGTATAAACATCACTTAATTTCTCTGTTATTACGTGATAATCTCTCGTGGCCTAATGGGGCTAAGTGGACGCCTACAGATTCAAGGTGTATCTGTGAACCGGGTTCGCGTCCTACGACCGTCTGAGATTGTTATTTCCCTGCACTGATGAGAGACATAAACCACATCGTACGTAGGTAAAATATTAAAAATAATTTAATATTATATATATATATATATATATATATATATATATATATATATATATATATATACATTACACTTTATTATAGAGTGGAGGATACAAAAAGTACTTATGTTTTTCTAATTTTGATGAAAATCCATTATATGATTTTGATTCTAAAAAATGTCTAAAATTTAAAGCTGAAGTATAAGAGGTCTTAAGAAGAAATTAAAATTCATGGAACCTTGCTTAATTGGTGTCTAATAACTATGGATCAAATTTAATGCAAATCTGAAATATTTGAATTTTCAAAGTGAAGATTGTGCCCATATTATGCCCCCTAAAACACTTTAAAATACTCCAAAGAAATTGAGATTTGGAAAATATTTATTAATTGATGTCTAATGCCTATACAAGCCAGTCCGACAGTGACTTTGTTTCTGTCGGACTGCTATTCTGTTCAGTTCAAGGAGGTCCACCCTCCCAGGCTTTATCTTCTCTCTGACAAAGGGTTAGTTTATTGCTAATCTGAGACGTACCTATCGGGGAATGCTGACAGGGCTGCTCAGGCATTTTTGTAGGCCAGAGTGCGCTTATCCTAGTGCACTGGCTTCTGAAAACTACACCTGACCTTGTGTCTAACCTCATGGCAAGGAGGTAAATATGTCCAATACCTATTGTTCAAATTTAAAAAAAATTGGAGGTATCGGAATTTTTACAAAGGGCTTCCACACTCCCTCTTTGCATAAAACCAAATTAAACTAAAAATATATGTCACATTACCCACACTTACGCCTAGTAACTGTGTTCCAAAATTCATAATGATCGGTGAATTAGTTTAGGAGTTAATCTTGTACATAGAAATATGTAAACATATACACATACCTAACTTTATATATAAATAGAGATAGGACAGATCTTGTATACCAAGGTTCCTTTCTCTTGCCTTTGGAACTCCCTCCCTGCTCCCTGTTTATATAGATAGTGATATAGCTGTAATACAGCAAAAAAAATCTCTTCGTAAATGGATAGAGCACTCTCGGCAGTTGATATTGTTTATAGAAAAATTTAGATTTACCTTCTTGGTGGTGGTAAAATCTCTGATCGTCGAAAAAACGGTTGATTGCCTATCTAGTCATACTGAAGAGCTGTGATACAGTTAAACTGTCTGTAGATGACTATATATATATATATATATATATATATATATATATAACTAGTAAAATCCCTGTTCCAGGATGGGTCTAAGCAATAAATATAGCATCATTTTTAAATTTTAATGTTTTTTCTTTCTTTGGAGGATGTGGTACGGTTTCGGTGGCACTCTCCTAAATGATAAAGTTTACAAAAAAAATAATAATGGGCCCACCTTACTCACCCTGTTGCCTAGAACACATATTCCCTAATTTATAATTATAAGTTCAATAGTTTAGGATTTTACCAAGTACATACATATTATTGATGCTCATGCATGCGCAGCGATCCTTTAAAAAATGTATTACTTAATATAACTCAAAATTTGATGTAGAGCAATTCTTTTCTCTATCAAATTTTTGTATCTAACTTATTTTAAAACCTTTTTGAGGAGGATGTGAGTTTGGGTGGGAGGCAATATCCTAAATAGTAAAGTTTACAAAAAAAATAATGTGCCCATGTCACTCACCGTGTTGTCGAGAATATATATTCCAAAATTCATAATAATCGTATCATTAGTTTAGGAGTTTATCCTGTACAACGAAATATATGACCTAACTTTATATATATGTATCCCCTAAATGTTAAAATTTACAAGAAAAAATCATGTAGCTATGTTACTCACCATGTTGTCTAGAATATATATTCCAAAATTCATAATGATCCATCCGTTCATTAATTTAAGAGATTATCCTGTACATGGAAATATATCTATACATATAAGTTTGGGTTACTTGTCACATTGACATTGATATTAAAAAGCCACTTTTCTATTTAAAAAGTAAAAATAACTTCCTAATATACTCAGTCGAGGATATGTGAGCGACTTCAAAAAGGAAAACTAATTTGCATATTCCTTTAAAAACGAACTCTCATTAATTCACTATTTGTTTTTTCTTATTGGGTGATTGGTTTCATTTAACTATATCGCACAGTTCTTTTTATGCATATTTTCTACATTGTGCATAATTGCATAGCATTTGGGGTGAAAAGGTCCTAACACACACATGTGTATATTTATATATATATATATTTCATTTTGTAAATTATTTGGATGTTCTGTTAACATATCGATTTCTATAACCCACAGACAAACATTTCGATTTGTATAACACACAAACACACATTGACATTTATATATAAAGAAAGAAGATATATATCCAAATGAATAAATGCAAAAGTATTTTAAATTTATCACTCCTATATTATCATCAAAACGGATTACTGTTATTTAATCAATAATACAATATAGTATTTTGAAATACACTATATATAGTACAGATGAAGGATCTAAAGACAATTATTTGAATGCCTAATTTGCATAATTAATTAATGTTTAGTGTTATTCATTTGTAATTTTATTGTCCTATTTTGTCTATATATATGCAATAGTTTCGTCGATATTAACAGTATTAATAAAAAAAAAATTGATAACTTACTAAAAACTTGTCTTAAAGTAAACTAACATCACTCACTAGAATTCTTACCGACAGGCATAAGCGAGTAAAGAAAAGGGAGAGCGATGGTGAGTGTCTGGTTAGCTAGCTGGCTGGCTTACTTGCTCACTTTCTCTCTGTCTCTCTCCTCCCTTCCTCTCTTCTGTTAACGGCGCCATATTTTTTAATTGCTTTTAAATTCGATGATTGTTTTAATCCCATAAACAAAACGTTTCGCATTTGTGCTTGACTTGATCTTCAACAACTACATTGTAAGTTTTAAAAAAAGAGCTCCCCCCCCCTTCAAACACACACATCAAACCATAGCTCAGGCGAATTGATTTATTCTTTCTTTTGATTTCATTAAGGTCTTATTTAAAAGATAAATAAATTCGTATAAAATTACCAAAATGTTAATATTTATCTATTTATATGAATAAATGTGAAAGTGTTTGTGTCGTGTTTACAAGAAACTTATGAAATGTTTATTATTTACAGTTCAATTAGCAAACTTTAGTTTCAATTAGCGAACTTTGAGAAGCAATAGCGAGCTGGAACAGCTAGCTAGTAAATATATATAAATATAAATATTGGGTTGGCCAAAAAGTTTGTTCGTTTTTTTTAATGTCATCTTTCTGGCCTGCTAAACATCGTTTTATATTCCTATTCTTCAAATACTATATTTGGTGTAGTGAGTATTGTTGACGTCAGTGTGTAATAAGCCTCTGAGCAGAGGAGTTCTTACATTTTTGCTTGTATTTCAGGCTATGAAATGGAAGATTAAGCAGAGTACTACCGACATCTGATGTTTTTTTACTACAAAAAAGGAAAGAAAATGCTACAAAAACCTGCATAAAGATATACCATGTGTATGAGGATAATGCTGTTACAGAACAGATGTGCCAGAAATAGTTTGCTCGATTCTGAAAAGAATATTTTTGAGTGAGAGATGCATTTTGCTCTGGCTGGCTAAAGATGATCGACAGTGACCAAGTGAAAGCCGTAGCTGAACAAGATTGCCGTTTGACAACCAAAAAAATTGCAGACATTTTCAAGATATCCAAATCGAACGTCGAAAATGAATTGCATAAACTCGGTAATGTTTCTAAACTTGATGTTTGGGTTCCTCCTTCCTAAAAAACGAACAAACTTTTTGGCAAACCCGATATATATAATAATGAGATTTAGTTTGCTTGAAGCATTATGTATATAGCGAAATCATATAAGGCTATCACAATGCAAGAAATGGAAACATGTCGGTGTTGAAAAGGAGAAAAACAAAGTGACTTTTTTTTATAGTAAATCTTACTTGTTTAATCAAAACTTCTACACCGTGATCTAATGTGTGTGACTGTGCTCCATAATATATTTTGAGGTAAGACCTCTTTATCAAATAGTGGGTGTTTCAAATCTGAAACTCATGTAATGTTGCTTTTATATGATTTCTTGACACTTTTTTAATGATTTTTACCTTTATTTAAAGAATGAAGATCATTTCAATCTCAAATCAACCCTGAAGTCATGATTTCCCAGTCCAAGAATGTATTACCTGTTACAGCCGTAGCAGCAGATACCAAGTCTTGTAAGTTTGTATTTTTCAAATCAAGTCCAAGACGGCTGGCAGGTAGAATGGCATAGAAAGCACCGCCATAGCTAATGTCCAGGGTAATCACGCCAAAGTTTGGGACGCCCACCTTGATATCTGTAAAATATAAACGATTGATAACGATTATATTGTCTCAAGAATGCACAGATGAATGGACTTTTCTGCAGGGGTGGAGAAATACACATAAGAGTCAGAGAACCTTTAAAAACATGAAAACAAACACGAAAAGTGGCAGCGATGAGTTATAAAATATGAAAAAAAAAACAACAAAAATCATAGTTCGATAAGAACTACAATATCCCAAACCTCATTCTGGTGTAGGGACGACAAAGCTACCTCCCTTAAAAGCGATCGCTTTTTCGAGGTTTTTGGGATTCAAAGTTGTGCTCCTTTAGAAAAAGAGTCAACTTTCAAAATCTCGTGAGAACATGCGACCTCGTCCCGTGCTCTCATAAGGTCCTAAAATAACACTGACGTTCTCCCTTTTTCTGCTTTCTGTTAACCGAACGAATCTGACCTGACTCGAATCAGCTCCTAATAAGAACTCCCATGTCTTGATTGCGAGTAAATTCCTCGTGTGTTTTATATGACTTCCTTTCTTGTGCATTCGATTGTTTTGCAACATGTATTGTTTGTTTACTTTCGGTTTTATTATTTTTTTTTTTACTTTAATTCACACCAAACAAGACACATTGCCACTGAGACATTAGGGGCCATGCCTACAGAGACATCCTAACTGGGGAGTTGTACAGTGAAATGTTTGTTCACATTACATTTTAATTTCTGGATGTTTGTACAGTCAGAGAAACAGAGAGCAGTGAGGGAATTCCAAATGCTAGCAGTTTCAGACAAGAAGCTATTAGAATAGAAAGCCTTCCGGCATCTGGGAACCTCTACAGTGAAGAGGTGATATTTAGCTGATTGTCAGGTCGGTCAGAAGCCATCACTGCAGCAAGTACGTCAGAGCACATTCCATTAATGCAACATTGCGGCGATGGACAGGGACTGAAGCTTGGTATATAGTGTGGGACCTATTAGATTAGAGATTCTTTTTTGGGCCCTGTCTTTTTTGGGACACTGTCTTTTTTGGGACACTGTCTTTTTTGGGACACTGTCTAAGAGGGAGAGACGAGTAGTTGGTGCACCAGTTTAGATGTGACAACAATACTCTATGCATGGGCGAATTATGACTTTGTACAGATATAGGATACTGACAGGTGTGAGAAGTCTTCTAATCCAGTAGAGGGGGCCCACTTTCCTTGCAGCAGCCTTGGCAATGTCTTCTATGTATTTGTTCCAATCCATGTTACTTGTGAATGTTGGCAATCAGTGTTTGAAGAGGTTTCTTATGATTATTAAAGTAAAAAAGCTTTGTCTTAGAAGCATTAAATGTTACCATCCACTAGAGACTGGGGATTATTTCTAAGGATGAAGACAAACTATAAATAAATGCATAAAGGGAGATAAAACTAAAATAACGCATTCGACTACAAGGGAGATAACTTATAACTGACTAATGCAAGGGAAATAATTTATAACATTACGGTAGACATTTGACTTTGTAAAGAGCTGCGTGTTTAGGATGTGGAATTGTCTCTTGTCGACATGTAATAAACCATGTTTAAAGATTTTATACACGTCTCACCTAAAAATGAATTACTTAATGTTTCTTTCTCTCTATCATTTCAGCTGTACATGATAAGAGAAGTAGTGAGAGGAGGTAAATCACGTAAATAATTAAGAGTGAGAGATGAAAGAGGAGAGATAGAGATAAGGGGGGGATACAGAGAGAGTGGAGAGAGGAAAACGAGAGAGGGGGACGATGCGATGAAAACAAATAAGAGAGGAGAGAGAGAGAGAGAGACGAAATAGAAAGAAAGGAGGTTATAGAGGGAGAGAAGGGGGAAGAAAGAGAGAGGGTTGAAGAGAGGGAGAGGGTAAGAGCGGATAAAAAATGAATGATTATTATCAAGAAAGAAATATATATATATTTAGTTGAAAATGGATGACATTACAAAATGAGTTTTATTTTTTTCATTTTTTATGACGTCATCCATTTTCAACTTAAAAACAACTTTATTTGTTGAAATTTATTAACGCCCCCCTCACTGATTGGCTGCTGCCTTGCCCTTTAAGGGTCTCACAGATTGGCTGTCAGACATTCCAACCCCTACTCCCTTAGGTGTCACGTGAGTCAGCCCATAAAAACGTTTGCACGCAGTGTTCTTCTTCTTTTTGACCCCTCCTTTCAACTAAGTAGGACTGTGGCTGTTTCCCTCGGTGACAAAGGCTTCTCGCTCCCTCCTGTTATCCACCATCTTGGCCTTTGGACTACAACTGGAGAGCCCTAGATGGCAGTTCGAATTTAGCCAACCCTTGTTCCCGGATTCCCAACCTTGGGTGTTATCGGCAAGCTTGCATTGCATCAAAAGTCCTCGAAAACGGCACCTGCAAAAATCCTTTATCTCCCCTCGACAAGAGCCAGAATTGAGGCATGCACACATGCAACCTGTTAACCAAACTCCTCATAAGATAAGTTTGCGAATACTTATTCACAACCCAATTTAACCACCTCCTGTCTGAACTTTCAAACCCCTGTCCTTTGTATATATATATATATATATATATATATATATGCCTTCTTTTTTCTTACCTAGTAAACCTGCTTTAAAGTTATATACACATGTTTTTGTGTTCCTTCTCACAAAAGCTGTCGCTCTATTTCTATTTTGCACTTATCTTCCTAATTGTCATTGCATTCTCATGTGCAAGAATTAAACTTTATTCCGGGATGTATTTAATCTCAGCATATTTCATGCTAAACAAGGCATATTTCCACTCAGACAGAAGCGGTTACTGTCATTAGGGGCCAGATTTACAGTGACCATCCTAAGTGGGAAGTATTGCAGAAAGATGTTTGTTCACATTACATTTAAATTTATGCATGTTGGTACAGTCAATTTTTTATGACGTCATCCATTTTCAAATTAAAAAAAAATTTATTTCATCCCAAACAAGGCATATTGCTACTGAGACGTAAGAGGCTACTGTGATTAATAGTGGGCATCCTAAGTAAGGAGTTATGCAGCAATATGCTTGTTCACAT
This sequence comes from Sepiola atlantica, assembly GCA_963556195.1. Classification (NCBI taxonomy): domain Eukaryota; kingdom Metazoa; phylum Mollusca; class Cephalopoda; order Sepiida; family Sepiolidae; genus Sepiola; species Sepiola atlantica. The sequence continues at coordinate 91,198,713 of OY744516.1, forward strand.
TACATTTAAATTTCTGCATATTGGTACAGTCACGGAAACAGGGAACAGGGAAAGAATTCCAAAGGTAAGCGGTCCAAGGAAAGAAGCTATTTAAATACTTTCTTGTGAATACATGATTATCAACCAATGTCAAAGTTAATAAAGTATATATTTAATAATATATATAACAAATACTGATCCAACGGTCACAGGTGGTCGAGTAAACTTTAAATTTTCTTACCTGCAGCGTGTACATAAGCTGGAACACTGTGGAATCGGACAGCGCCACTTTTACCATTATTATATGATACAAAAGCCTTAACCAATCCACAGGGACATTGGATATTCACAACGGTTTCTGGTGAGGAAGGGATCTTCACATATCCTTTATCGACTGCGTACCTGAGAAAATAATTTAAAAAAAAAACGAAAATAATAGTTGTCTACTTGCATTTTTTAAATTCTCGTTATTCCATCTTTAAAAGAATTCTTTTAATTATTATCAACTAAGCTACACATTTTCACCTGTGCGTTTATAAGTCTTCAAAGCATCACTCGAATCCATCCTACTCTAAGGATCAGACTCTTGGACACTAAATGTTGTTTGATGTAAGAAACTTGATGAATCATACACCAAAATATACATGTCATCCACAACATAATATGGCAAGACCATATAATAAACAAAATGCTATAGGGTTGCATATCTGCAGTTGTTCAATGCCGACTTTTAGCTCTGGCTGAACATGTATCTCAACATGATGAACCTTTTGAAAAAGTGCTTTTGTGGTTCCCAGAGATTGAACGATTGGCCGAAGACCTCATATTACAATCTGGAGAAGGACACTGGCGTCTTGGGATTGAAACTTTTGTTAAATATTTGAGTGAACAAGTTAACTAGTACATATATTGACGAGTTAGCTAGTTGGCGAGTTAGTTAGTGGATAAGTTAGCTAGTGCAAATATTGGCGAGTTAACTGGTGGGCTAGTTAGCTAGTACATTTATTTAGTAAGTTAGCAAGTGGATAAGTCAGCTAGTGGCTGAGTTAGCTAGTACATATATTGATGAGTAAGTATATATATTGCGCAAGTTAGCTTATAAATGAGTAAGCTAATGAACGAGTTAGCTAATACATATATTGTTGAGTTAGCTAATACATATATTGGACAAGTTAGCTCGTGAACGAGTTAGATAGTAGTCGAGTTAGCAAGTACATATATTATTGAGTTAGCTAGTACATATATTGAGCAAGTTAGCTAGTAGATGAGTTAGCTAGTACATATATTGGACAAGTTAGCTAATCGACGAGTTAGCTAGTGGTCGAGTTAGCAAGTACATATATTGGTGAGTTAGCTAGTACATATATTGGGTAAGTTAACAAGTGGACAAGTTAGCCTGTATACAAGTTAGCTAGGGAGCGAGTTAACTAGTACATATATTGGTGAGTTAGCTAGTATATATATTGGTCAAGCTAGCTAATGGACGAGTTAGTTAGTGGACGAGTTAGCTAGTACATATATTGGTGAGTTAGCTAGTACATATAGTGGGCAAATTAGCTTGCGGGCGAGTTAGCTAGTACATATGTTGGACTATTTCGCTAGTGGGCGATTTAGCTAATGAACGAAAAAATGGGCTAGTCAAAATCAAGTATCTATATGTCAGACGGCTTGCTATTTTGGGCTGACTTTAAAAATTCGACAAGATAACTAATATGTTAGACTGGAGTGTGCCAACTGACGAAACCTGTCATTTAAATCATAATCATCATCATCATCATCATCATCATCATCATCATCATCATCATCATCATCATCATCATCATCATCATCATCATCATCGTTTAACATCCGTTTTACATGCTGATATGAATTGGACGGCTTTTAGAAATTGCTTTCCAAAGTAACCTATCTTTGGCCAGGTCTTTATCCTTTCTCTCAAGTCCATCCTTATCACTTCCTCCCATGTTTTCCTTGACCTTCTCCTGTGAACTGAACCTGCTAACTAAACTTTTCTACATCCACTAACCCAAGAACTCTCATCCATTCTTTCAACATGGCCATGCCATCGAAGTCTCAGGTTCTGCATACATATCTCTATACTGTCCAGATTTAATTTAGCTCTGAGGTAATCAGATCTAAGCATGTTCTTTAAGACTCACATTACACATCCATCGTATCATTTTTATACCATTTCTCTCTATGCAACGTATGCCCTCAACCCTCACTGGCCAGGTTTCACTTCCATACATCATCACACTGTGTACACATGTCTGATAGACACTTCCTTTGGTTGACAGTAATAACACCCGAAGAAGGTCGGACGGTACTTCGATCGAAACGTTGTGAGAACAACATCCAAGATGAGATCAGTAGTTCGAATAATCCAAATAATCTAAATTATCGATCGTCATCTAAAAATTCCGAAACTAATATAAATGTAATTTACGGCTGATTTGAAGGCCGAATGAAAAAAAAAACCATAACTTTTTAGCTTTTTAAAACTTAAAAGGGTAATCCTTTAGATGTGCTGCGCACATGAATGCGATAACAAAATTCTGTATAGGCATTAAGGATGGTTTTATGTTGTTCTTGTTAAATATTATTAAATGAGGAATCATTTTGAGTTAAAATCCATTAAGTATTACGTATGTAAACTTGAGAAAAACGCTTGAAATGTGTGAACAAGCAACTAAAACAAACGAAACAAGCGAATTAAACAAACATGATCGCGTGTTTATCTAAAAATGAAACAGTGAAAGTGAAACGAAAGACGAACAAATTTATATCCAAAATTGTGAAAGAACTATTTTTATACTTAAATTAACTTTTTGAAATAAAATAATTTATTATTACACAAGAATTTACTTCGTTTCGTTACTCCTTCCTTGTTAACAATTTTGTTTTTCGATAGCATCGGCAGCCGTTGTTCTTTTGCTGTTGTTTCTGAAGACGATAAATCTATTAACACGTCTTCTTTTCTATTTTACTAATTAATACTACATTGATTTTACTCCAAAAACGTTCCTATTGTCATAATCCTAAAATTCATATATATATATATATATATATATATATATATATATATATATATAATGCAAAGTTCCGAATAAGTTCATAGAACACTCTCGACTAGTCTTCTATCTGTGCCCGCTTCTAGGTACATATAGATCTTAATTTCCCTTACGTGACAGTTTCTGTTGGCCGAGTGGATATGGCGACTTACAGATTCTAGGCTGACTCTGTGAACCAGGTTCGCGCCTCCCGACCATCTGAAATTGTTACTTTCCTGCACTGATGAGAGCAATAAGCTTGAAACGCTAGCGTCTGTAGGTATTAATAATTTAATATTTATTTATAAAAATTATATATATATATATAGTCTTGGAAATTTCTCAACCATTAAAACTATATTAAAAAAAAAAACCCAAAAAAACAAACCTTAAGTCCCAAGCCGTTCAGTTGAAAATCACTCATGTAAGTCAATTTAATTTTTACAGTTATTATATTAGTTTGCTTCTAACATTATTTAAAGGATCATCAGTTGTTTACCATGAAAAACTGTTTCGGGAATTTAAAAAACAAGACAGTATTTAATTTCATGGCTTCCCAGCAGAGTTGATCAGACCCCACTTCCCTTAAAAAACAAAAACATAAACGTTCCGTATACTAAACCTAAGTTGTGTTCCGTATAAATGTTTTGCTAACTTATATTAGTTGTTAAAAAAATAATAATAATAAAATAAAAAATAAATTAAAATTAAAATAAATAAAAAAGTCCTCCTTACTTGTGTTGTTCGTCTGTCTAATAAAAGGTATATATATATATATATATATATATATATATAACTCAATGTCTGTATGTATGTGTGTTAGTGTGTGTGTGTGCCCTATAGAAAAAAAAAGTTAGCGAATCTAGATAAAATCTAAAAGTGTATTCTAATGTAAAATTCACCGAGAAAGTTAATGGCCGTGGTCTCGAATCTCTAAATTCACTCCTAAGGGCGTCGATTATTTCAGCTATTTTCAGCTTAATTTCAATTTAATTATGTATTAATTTAAATAGAAAACGAACGTTGAATAATCTTCGTTGTCTTTTTTGACCAGGTTCAAACACTTCCAGCGTTTGTGAAACAGAGAAGTCTTGGGCTAAATAATTCAGTTAAAAGATTTACAGCTTAAGCAAAAGTCAAGTCGCTCGTTTTTTTTCGGGGTAAAATGAAGTCCACGAACTTAGTATGTTCGGTGGTGCCTAATTTTCGAAGCAGTAGGCGAACCTTTTTGGAGTCTGCCCAATTTCGCAATCTATTTTGTATATATCCTCATATCTTCTAAAATATGAAGCAAGGGGTTTATCCTCGTTTGGGGAATAAGTGAAATTGTCAATTGCACTCAAAATGTCATACTGTGAGAAATCATTATCGTTTTCGTTACTTTGATCCCTAAACGATATTATTTGCATTAATACTTCAATCTTTTCGTCGGTTTCTCTTTTTTGTTCTAGTGCTTCTTTTTTTTTCGTTCTAGTAGTTTTCGTCGGCTTCTTTTTTGTTCTAGAAGTTTTTCTCTTGTCTTTTGTAGCCTGTCGTCGGCTACTTTTTGTTCTAGTAGAAGCTTTTTAAATCTTTCTTCAGTTTTCTGTTGCTGTTGCATTTGAAACTTCACCAGCTTTTAAAATCTTCCATGTTTAAAACGTGTCCTTTTAGAATACGGCTTTTAGAAGTTCTTTCTTCTAATATTACACTGCTAAACGTAATCTAAGTTGTAAAAAGAGAAAGAGAGTATAAAACTTTTTTTTTCTCCGACCAAAAAAATTCACTTTTATTCTTTTTTTGTTAGTACGCTTTTCACGTAACTGTTGAATTTGCGGTCGACACTTTACTCAACAGAGCAAAAATAAAAATATGGTTTTAATTTTTTTTCTTTCGGCAGTAGGATTTTTCTCTTTTGGAGAATAAAGAAAAATCATGTATTCTCTTCTTGTTAAAAATTAGCAACCGTGTCGGAATAGCAAAAAAAAATAAAAAATCACTGACCTTTCTTCAATGAGGGAAAAGTAAGTTTGTCTTTTACGTGTTTTTCCCCCCATCAATAAAGCCAGTTTTTAGAACTAGGACGTTGTCTGGTGAATTAGCCGTTGATTTCTTCACTTTGTTCTTTTTAAAGGTTCTTCTTAATATACTTTGTCGCCAGTTGTGGCGTCCATTTTAAGGCTCTCAAGAATCCTTTACTGTAACCACGTCGTCAGTCGTTGTGTTGGTGTAAGTTCGAAATCCCACATCGCCAGTTGTTATGGGTCATTTTTAAGGTTCTCAAGAAAAGCCCTTAATGTTGTTGTTGTGTCTCATCTAAGTTCGAATACCTCATCGCCAGTTATTGTGACCCTGTAAAGGGGTCGCAATGAAAACATGAACTCGGATTTTAGAGAAAACAAGTATATTGAAGAAAAGTATAAAACAACAGAGAAACAAGAGTGGTTGTACGTCGGCCTTGACTGCCAATATAGACTGGGGTTGATTCAACACTGAAGAGCAGATGCTCCTAGTATTTATGGTGAATGGAAGAGTCCAAAGTTCGTTATAGGTAAGGTACCATAACATTTTGGTACTAGTATAGCTTTTGAACCAAACAAAACCGACTTTTTGTTCAGGATTTTCCGGCCGTTTCCGTATAACAGCCGAAAAAAGCCGAATCACAAAGGAACCGGTGTCCAAGTCAACATGAAAAAATAATGAACGAAAATTAACATTAAATTATTAATGTTATTGGATTATTATTACAATGTTATTAAGCCATCTTCGTTGTGGTGTATGTAAAAGGGAATGAAAGAGAAGGGTGTTAGTAAATGAATAAGCCGATAAGTATAGACGAAGACAAAAGGTTAGAAAGTCCATGTGGTGTTTGTAGGTATGTGTCCTGTTAGTAGGGAATAGAGAAGAATTCATATATGAAGGATAGGATTAATGTCCTGTTTGCAAGGAACAGAAAAGAGTTCATATATGAGAATGTATATACAAGTATTGCAGTCAGGCCGTGTCCATATGTGTATGTAGGTATGTATGTGTGTGTGTGTTACATTATTAACTCAACGTGTGTGCGGCTGTAGCCATGTTGGATTCTTGTGTATTGTCGACACCAGAGCCCGTGGGCTCGGTGGGAATGTTTGCATGCCAAGAGAGAAGTTTTGTGGTCGGTTCGAGCAATGTGGATAAGTTGTTGACAGTGCTTCTTGTGGCTACAAAAGAGAAATAAACTAATGGGGACTTCCTTTTATCAACTATTGTTGTATGCTCAGCTCGCCTAAGAGATAGCCTCCAGAAAAGAAAATTAAATGCTTGCACCAATCACCGACGAGCTTAGAAATTAAGCATATATTCAAAATCGTTACGGTGGCCTATTGTAGTTGTTTGTAGTGCCGCTGCTACAGATGTGCGGCAGCAAACTGGAAGAAAGGATCACATTAACTTCATGAGAAATTTGTGTTCGATGCTGGGGGCCGTAGAGAGTAGGACTCCCTAGAAGGGGTAGGAGTAGCAGGGAAGTCGAAAGTGACGTCATGAGGATAAGAGGCTTTTTCGATCTTTTTTGTTCCTGACTTGCGGCCGAGGCAGATGTGAGAACTGGCCGCTCCATTTGCCAGTAGGCAAGGGCCGGAAGGAGTGGAACGCAGTAGACTAGAATGACTCAAGTAAATCTCTCACAGTAATTCCTTTCTTCTCTCTCTCGCATGCAAAAACCACACAAGCTGTGTCATGTTTATTGTTAAATAAACTTTCTAAAAAACTAGACCAGCATCTCCCTCGTTATCGTTAGAACCTGAAATTCACCAACCCCAAAAATATAAACCTTGGTACACACCCGCAAAAGTAAGCGAGAATGCTGGTATTGGTGGGATCACGGATGCCTTACAAGCTAGTCATCTCAAGTTGTTCGGCCATGTACAGCATGATACCTCTTGCATCAACTTCATAATACATTTAGATATCCCAGACACTAGGAAGACCTTGCTCGAATGTGTAAGAAGTGATATGACTGCATGTAATCTGACTTTGAATCAGACTGCATGGAGAGCAGGCGTGAGACGTTGCCTGATGTTGCTCACTCTGGAGTCCAGGACACTCGCAGCATCCTAAATGCCGAAACCGGATGATGAAGAAGGACCTTCCATTGTGGGGAAAATTATTTTAGGGGACTTTGGGGAGGGTGTAAATTTCGGCGGTAAGTTCAGCAGTTTTCAAGTTTGAATACTACTTTTGACAGGTTTCTTGCTAAAATAATTCTGTTTTGATCAGCGATATCATTTTATGCTAAATATATATAGTAAACTGATCTCCAATACCCGACCGTCACTCTAGAATTTTCAAAATTCTTTTCTATAATCTGAAAAATTGTTATAGTAATTCAGAGATTAAAAAAAAACATTAAATAAACATTTTATTGAGGCTGAAGGTTCCCAGACTAGAATCAGATCCACATTGCAACTATCCTATGGTGGTATGGAGACATGCTAAAAAAAGCTCCGGTTGGATAAACATACGTACACACATCTCAGTGGAGGGTAAGCAAGGAAAAGGCAGGAAACACTTGGAATGACTCAGTCAAATATTACCTCAAGCAATGACTTAGCAAAACCAATATAAATGGAGAGTCATGCAACCAACATCTGATGTAAAAGAAGCACGTTAAACGAAAAAGAGGTTCTTGGCAAATACAGTCCCCCCCTCCTTATAAAAATAATACCACCCATGGAATCGTTAATAAAATGCACAACCCTTTCTACAATCAAACCATATTTACTACAAATAAACTTCAGTCTATGCCTGACTTGTCCACCAAGTTCAACAGTCTTTCTTTTATCACCGTTCAATGGTATGCAAGGGGGCTGGGCATGTTAAATTGAAGACTTTAATCTGACAAAAAGAAAGCAAATTCTAACTACAACTTGAATTAAATATTGAAGATCCTAAATTCGGCTTTGCTTCGTGGCTCCGGAAAACTAAGACATTTCATCGGTCATATTTTTCTATAGTAAACTATTGCCATTTAAAATTTATTTTACACTATAATTTATGAGATTTCAAATTTATATTTTTAGCAATGTATAAGCTTTTTTCTGTTCTATTCTTTTTACTTAAATGAATTGTTTTTTCTTTTTAATTATCCCAAAGTAAAGTTTATTCTGTGTCTACGATTTGTTATCTCACTTCAACAATTGAGTAATTTTTTTTACATCTTTAAACTTTAAAATTTATAGTTTCTCACGCAAAAATAGCCTACATAGATCGTCTAAATATCTGCATGTCCAAGCGTAAGATTTTTCAATCAATTATATGTACGTTGTCCTTCAGATCCCAATAATGGTTTGGTAATGATGGACTATTTCAGTGTTTTTTGTTATTAAATGTGCTTTTGTGATTATATCTTTGATATTATAATCCGATAATGGAATTAAATTTACTTTCCTTCGATGTCACCGACACGAAAAATCTCAATCTCCACTGTTAACTGTCAACTGCTCACTTTTCACTGCTTACTGTTCACTCTCTGTTGCCCAGAACTCTTCAATGTTAAAAGATTGAACTGAACTCTTCAATGTTAAAAGATTAGATTCTCATAGTAATAAATCCATCACCTATGCAAATTGACTACTTGTCAGTGCCATCTATGTCCATAGACTCCAAACAGCCAATCTGCAAAGAGGAGATAACTCAATTGACAGATATTGTCACCAAGGACAAATTACCACAGTATCTTAAACCACACGCCCCCTTGATCATCACAGATCATTTCACATCACATAATCTCGTGCCCAAATCGGTACATTACGTCCTCTCCACAGTCTTTACATTGCAACCGCCTCACTTTCATTTCCCGTTGTGTTCGGCACTTACACTTCCATCGTTTACATGGACCACGCGCCTTACATCTAAAATATGCCGTGGCATCCCATCGAAGCTCAAGTTGTTAGGGGATTGCACTCCAGTAATTACTCCTCTTTCCCATTGCGTCGTACATCGTGTATTTGGCAGCTTCACCCAAACCTCTTCTCTAATTTGGATTCTGACTGGCCCTCGCTCTTCGATTTCTGGGGATGTATCTCTTGGGTGTCTCCATTCATAATTAAAATGTGACTTATGCAGTACTGTCTCTTCTCTCTGTCCGATCTTGGGTGCCATGTTGTACCAGAATGTGGCCTCTTCAGGTGATATCCCTCCTCTCTAAGCTATTGCCTTCACTGTCCGATGATGTCGCTCCACTATTCCATTTCCCCCCGGGACTGTAGGCTGCCCTGTAATATCTTCTTATCTTCCATTTTTTTAGCATTGTATGGAGAAGTTCTGAGCGAAAAACTGTGCCATTGTCCATTATCACCTCCATTACTGGACCCCGTTCAAGCATCACCTCTCCAATTCCTTTGTAACAACAGCTGCCATCTCTGCATGTAACTCCCTCCATATTGCTAGTCTCCCAGGTCTACAGCCAATCATTGACAAGTATGCACCCTCACAATAGTGTGTTATATCAATAGTTAATCTTGTCCAATTGTTTGCAGTCTCAATTTCAGCAGGATCATGTATATTCAGGGCAGGATCGATTGATTGACATCTGAACTTCCTCCCGTTTATAAGTGAATCAACTTTCCGCACTAAATATAATGTTCTATCCACTCCCATGTGGGGCATCAAATGCAACTCTTTTAGTTCTCCAGTTTGTTTATTTGGGTTAGCACATCCGCTTTGTTTCTCTTTGAAGGCACAAACACTGCCTTTATTCGCAGTCCAAATTCGGATATTAACTCACCAAGTATTCCCAATCTTCGCTTCACAATCATTTCTTCAGCACCCTTGGTTCGTATTCTTCCTCTCTTTTCCACTGTAGAGTTCACCCAACTTAGTACCGTTGCTGAATCTCTTCTTATCTCGATGTCTTTTAATCCCCATTTGATAGCTAAATTGATGCCTTTCAGAACAGCATCTAATTCGGACACGTTAATATGAATCATCCTTTTTTCTCAGCCATGCTGCATCTTCCGCCACCAATCTCCACAACCACACATGTCGCAATACTGCTTGCATCACACCACACCACTCCTATTTTTGTTTCAGGTATGTGTCAAGCTCCACTAACAAGGTCCTTCTTTTCTACATCAGCTAAAAATATGCTGCATTACTTTCACAGTTTTGCCATCAACTCTGCCTTCCAAGTCTACTTCACTTGCTCTTCTTTTTACATAACTGCACGCCAGTCGCAGCCATGCAGCAACTGGATAGTGCCCCAACAATTTACCACAAACGGAGAACAACTGACGTCTACTCATTTCTTCTGTCATCTCCGGAAATTCGTTGCCTCTTCTGAACATCAGCTCACTCATCTTTCTTTTCATCAACTTAAGACCCAACGTTGCTCTGCCATCCAAGAATTCTGGCAGCTTTGCTGTTAGCCCAAATCCCTTAAGATGTTCCATCACTTCCTCTGTCGATACCTTTGCCACATCTACAATCATGTCATCAATGTACAAATCAGTGGCCTCTTTTGTTTTATTTCCTTTCATCAACAGTTTTTAGAACGGACGCCATAATCATTGGTGCAACATTAAGCCCAAATCCTAACCGTGTCAAACAGTAGGTTCTTCCTTTATAGCAGACCAACTGGTACTGCCAGAGTTCCTTTGCCACATGTAGCTTCGAGTAGGCAGACTTAAGGTCCACAATCGCAGTTCCTTCTGCCAACCGCCTCCATTTTCTAATCTTTTCATCACACACATCTGTTATGTCGCCCCCCCCCCCCGTACCCCGTATGACATGCTACAAAACGGTTCAATTCCCGAAAGTCTAACACTGGCCTGACTTTATCTTTTGTGGCCTGGAATACTGCCATCAACAGTAACACACTGTTTCTTTCACCCTTCTATGGTAAGAGAATATCGTCCGCTATCCATCTTTTAACTTCCTTCTCAAACTCTAAGGTTTTCTCACACTCCAGGGAATTCTTGTAATATTTTACTTGGTTCTACAACACCGGAGGCTCTCCCATCCATTTCCATTTTACTGTTCATTTCTTTCCATCAAAATCTGCTTCAATTGATAGAGATAAAGAGAGAGAGTATTGCAGTAAAATCCGACACTTAACAAAAAGTAAACAATATACTAGAAGGATACACACGTTATACTGAGGAGCGTGGTGAAGCCCTTGATGGATGAGATCGCCGCTAGACGTCCTTACATCTTCCAGCAGGACTCTGCACCTGCACACAAAGCCAAGACGACCCAGGCGTTGCTGCTCGAAGAATTTTCTCACCACGAGTCCCCAAACTTGTGGCCACCCTCCTGCAACTCCCTTTGACTATTTGGGGGGGGGGGAGGGTTGATTAAGGCCAATGCCAACAAGCACGCCCACAACACGGTCGACTCTCTGAAGGTTGCCATCGTAGAGGGTTTTACTGCTATAGATAAGGACATGATCGCCAAAGTGTGTGACTCATTTCGTGCCCGCCTTAAGATGGTGGTCCCCACCAGCGGCAGTGACATTGAAAAATAATGTAGTATGTAACTCTTTCCGTTGCTAAATAAACTGTATATACAATTTTTGTTTTATTGCCTATTTCGTTTTCTTTTTTGTCAAGTGTCGGATTTTATTGCAACACCTTGTATACTAGCTGGCTTCATCGGCTCACCATCACTTCGCAAAGTTCGACACTTAAAATACATGAAACATTAATTTAAAATAATAATAATAAACATTTCATTCATAATTTTGTTGTGAACACGATACAAAATCTTTTACATTTATTCATATAGATACGTAAACATTAACATGTTAGTAATTTCGATACAAATTTATTTATTTTTTAAATGTGATCGTAAAGAAGAAAGAAATTTGCCTTTTCACTTGCAATTGAAAAATAAGCTGCAACTTATTGAAAATAAAGTCGGTTCGTCTAAAGAAATGGATATTTGAATGCAAATTCAAAGTATTTGTCCGGAAATAAAACACTATTACACAACAGAACTTGAATTATATTAAAATCAAAACAACAATGGAATTAAAAAATAATAAATAATAATTAATTAAAATGTCTTTTTTCATAATTAATATACAAATTATTTAACCTTGCGACTGATAGTCTATTAAAAAGATGGTGCACCTATAGTGTAGAGTTGAATTTTTTTATGGAAATCGCTCCAGATAAGGAATGAAGCCATTTGATGTAAGGAGCTAAAAAATACTACTTCAAGGTAAAAAAAACAAACTAGCCAACAGTAAGTGTTAAGTGGATAGATTCGACCCCGAAAACAGTAATTCTCCCCCCTTTGTCAGAAACATTACTCATGGAATGTGAGGACTAAAGGACAAAATAAGGGAAGCGAGCGAGAGTTACAAGGCTGCCGAAAGTAAACCCAGAATTAACTTGAAATCAGGCATTTTGATTTTAAAATTTCTAGTTTCTCACTCAAGCATAACTTATATAGGTCGTCTAAACATCTACATGTCCTAATATTTATCATTTAATTACAGGCGATCGTAATTCTCTTTAGGTTCCCAATAATGGTTTGATAATGATATACTATGTCTGTAATTTTTACTATTAAATGTGATCTTGGTATTATGATATCGTTATATATATATAGATATATATTAAAAAAATAATTAAAAAAATATATATATATATATATATATATATATATATATATATAAATCAACTTTGACGTACTTAATTAATAAATTTATATAAAATAAAAATAATGACACGTTCTATTAAGGGCGACTTAATGCAATATTCTTTACCAATTAGTAAGTGGAAATACTAAAAACAACGCTGTTTCTATCGCCAGTAAAACAATAATAAACTACGGAACTTGGAAGATGGTAGTTGATGATTAATCTGATGCCACTGAGGTAAGCAATTACACATTTTAAAATGAATTGTTCCAAAATCAAATTATATCGTCCCGTCGACTAAAACAGTAGAATTTTCTTGGCCTTTTGGCTAAGATCAAAGTGTAGTATCTGTTCCGATGGATACTGCACCCCATAGACTGGCATTGTCTTGGCCTTCGGGGCTTGATTTACGCCGGTCTATGGGTCTGTCCTGTGCAGTTCTAGGAGGTCCACCCTCCCAGGCTTCGCCTCCCCTCTTTGGGGAGGAGTAAGTTTATTGCTTACTGTCTGAGGCGCCCCTACCGGGGAATGCCGACGGTGCTGCCCAGGCAATTTTTAAACCCCACTTTCCCGACCCGACCTTGGGTCACATCTTACTTGTGGGAGTAAGATAAAAACTGGCCTTGTGCCTAACTCCTGGAGAGGAGTAAATCAATACTCGTCAAAAAGTGACATTTGTTTTATTGATTTGGAGAATATTTAGCTGACGATTATTTTTACAGTCATAAGACAAAGAATATTTATTTAAAAAAAGAATTAAATTGCTACAATTTTAAACATATAAATAAATAAATAGATAAAAGAAAGACATATTCATTCTATTTATTGAAAGAATATTTTTACAGAAAAAAGTCATCTCCTTTTAATAGTATTGATTCTGAGTGACATTTATTATTTCAAAAGTAATATTATTATTCACAGTAAATTGTAAAAAAACTATGTAGAAAACACGGAGGAATTTTCATGG